>AXCM01004865.1:0-19474 GCA_000473375.1 Anopheles culicifacies | reverse complement strand
ACACACACTCACGCAAACTACAGTCGTTACGCAGGTATTTTTAAGTGTCAACTCTGTACATTGGATCATTGGACGACAGTCATTTGTGTGTGTGTGTGAAAGGAAAAATCAGTGGACGCACCGGAAAAGGGAAAGCGTTCCTCGCGCTGATCGAACGCGTGCGAACGAGCTATTATTTAAAGAAGGAAAACAGAAACAATTTGTGTAATGATTGTAATAAAATTGTAGATAAAGTATAAAATTGTATACAAAACAAAAAAGGTAACTTATTGAAAATAAAGTAAATTAATAATAACTGTCCAACAGTGTACGGTGCGCTGATCTAATCCGAAAACCGAGCGAAACTGAGAACGTTCTTTCGCGAGATGGGAGAAGTATTTAATTATGACTTTTTTTTAAAGATTTTAACTTCTTTTTTTATTCTATAATTATATTATTTGCTATTAAATCCGTTAGAAAAATCATGAGGTTTAAGACGAGGAACGCAAAGGAATTCTTCAATACCTTGAGCGTGCATTATATGGAAGAGAAGTTATTGGAGCTCATAAGTTAATGATCCTCCAGGAAAGTGAAGAACTATTAGAGGATATCTTTGTAGCAATATAACACAATTTTTTATATAAACATAGAGGAAAGGGAAGTGATTGGACGTAAGGCACGTCCCATAAGAATGTCGGATTTGGTAAGATGTGAAACAATACTCCTATTTATCATTCCAATATATTAACTATCATCCGTAACAACTTTTGTAATGTTTTGTGAAACTTTGCGATAAAAGTTGAATATCTTATCCACAGCCTCTCTGCATACACTTACCACCCGTTCGTACTCTTCATAGGTAAAGCTACCGTACACGTACGATGTGACCGTGTTCTTCGTGATACTGTCAAACACAAACGTGAACGAGCTGTGTGGTTGCTTCATTTGCTTGTGGTCCGGATCAAGTATTATTACGCCATCCTCGGTCATTATGCAGTGTACGGCTGCCACCGTAAAGTTGAGCTCAACTCCACTCGTTATCAAAGCCAAACAGGTGGCATTGATGGAGCAAGCCAATAGCTAAAATAGACAGTTAATCATTATTACTTATCCTGGGGACATGTAAAACAGTTTATTGTGTCACTTACTCCACCCTTGTCGGTCATTTCCTGAACATAGATGTACACGGCACTGCGACAGAAAGCGGGTGTCGCTACAACACGTACGAACGACCGTTTGATAAGGCTTTCCATCAAGCGGTGCTGTATATCCTCCAGTCCGGCATTCGATCGGTACTGCACTTCAAGATGACAATTTTCCGATTCCGCATTTCTTAGCTTAATTTCGGCTGGACCATTCGCAGCCACCATGACCTGTGTGGAACCTAGAAAAGGAAACACCTCGAACGTTAAATCAAAGCTTACTTGATGCGACCTGTGTAACACTGCATACCTTGCGATAATGATGCTGAACAATCGGAACGCGATAATACGTTCGTTTCACATATCATTCGCCGTAAATTAAGCGAATTTGCCATAGTTTTCGGTTCTTTTACCATTTCGTTTGCAGCGCGTTTTGTGAATTCTCGCCGGTACAATAACATGTCAAAGTCGTTTATAAACAAACGGCTCGAGCGATGCGTTCGGCTCGTACCTTTGCTGAGTTGTTTTCGACACATCACAATTTTGACAGCACGCGTTTGTCGGATATTCAAATTGACCGTTCCAATTTGTCGTAATGATTGACGACCGCGTGGACGAAGGTAACAGGTACCGAAATATTCACAAGAAGAATATAAAAGCGCGATTTTTTTTCTGGGCCAGTTCTTCTTTTCCAACGCTCCAAATACATCCCGATTGGCACTAGGTGTTCAAATGCATTCCTTTATTTATATTATCAAAGATGAAATTTATTTCTTCACATAATGATTTTAGCTGCTGGCGATGTTATTGTTCTTACTGTGTTTTTGGTGATACTACTACTGCCGTCGTTGCTGCTACTGCTACTGTGGCTGCTGCTGTTGCTGCTGCTGATGCTGCTGTTTTGAGGGCAGTATATTTACCAAGTTTGTTACACACACACACTTTTGCCCGACCTGGTTCAATAGTACCTTCGAAAATCATTACTTTCAGTGAAACGGTTTCAGTTAAATATAGTTGCATTGTATTTTATACGTCTATATACAAATCAATACGCTTAGAGGACGAATGATGGAGTTGATACGGACTAACGGATGTTTGAAACGGAAACCCGAACGGAACCATTAGAATCTTCATAGAAATAACGGGTGCATGTGTTTTTCTTCCTCTCCTACATATAAATAGACAACAATCAGAACCAGTGCCCCGCTAGACACGCTCGTTTTTGGCTTCCCTCTGCACACTAGCATCGCTCTCTCCCACGCTTCCTTCCCTGCCACACCGTTACCGGGGATCGGAGTGAATCCCACTAGCCGTGTTCGAAGAAACGGGGGTTGGAGTTTATTTTTCCGGTGCCAGTTTACCTAACCCTCCCGGAAGATATGGGAGTTTGGTAGGCGTTTGTTTTGTTATGTTCGTGCGTTGTTGTTCATTGATTAGATGTTGGAAAGCTGCTCTATAGGTAAGATATTTCCTCTCAGCTACCCCCATGAACATAAATACTACAAACATCCATATGTATAAATATATATATAGATCTATATATGCGCAATGTTGCCATCCTGGGGACACCACACTGGTGCGTATTTTGTAGAATGTGCCTCTGTACTGCTTATGTCTTGTGTATATATGTCTGTCTTTGTGTAAGTGTCGGTATGCATTTCTTTTGTTTTGTAATGCAGAGACGGTAAATGATTACATTTTAATTGCCGTCCTTATCCTCATGAGCTTTCTTTACAATGGCCAACTTGGAGTGTGGCGATGCGGGCGAAAGTGTTTGGTACGGTGGATCCTTAGTGCCGTGCAGCACGAGCGAAAACTCTTTGATCCATCCAGTACGACTTTCCTGCGAGTTGAATGTGGCCTGCAAAATAAAACACACATATAAGTGGAAAAGTTAACATGAAAAAAAACAACAGTTCATAGATCTTACCTCCAGCATCCAAGTTCCCTGTGGATATTCACCCCACGTGTGCGTCGTCATGAATGGCCATTTTGTAAAACCATCCCGACGGTCATCATCATTGGCCCGTTTGCTTAGTATCATAGATCTGGGCAGAAATAAAAGCGAAAGACTTCGTTAAACATACGTCCTCAGTAGTCATTACGCCTCTCCCGTTCATACCTTGTGCCCATAGGAGACGTGAGGAAGAGTTCCAGATCTCCGCGTCTGCTGGCGTTCGCGGTAATGACAGCCTGCACATGTTCCAGGTAGCGTACTTCCGTGTCAGTTCCTTTGCATGCATTCGTCTTGATTGGCAGATACAGCGAACCCGACGAAGGTATCCGGCTGGAAAGGGGAAAACACCACTCCTAGTTACTTTATCTCCACATCTCTCCCCAAGCTACTTACTGTATCTGTGTAATTGAGCCAGCCTCACAGTGATATCGGGGCGGTACAGTTCTCCATTTCTTCGCCAACGCCACCATAGCACCGGCATCCAGTACACCGAATCCGAACAGATGGTTAAACTCCAATCCGACACCGTTCATCGTCCAATGGAAGCGATTCTTCGCGTCAAAGAGTGAGTTACGCTTCGACGTCAGCACGGTCAGATGTTGCATGTCGCGCCAGGACAATGAAGGGCTAGAAGAGAATCAATTAAAGCGTGTCCTTGTCAGAAATACTCCAGGGATCTTACTTCGCTTCCAGGGCTAGAGCGAAAACTCCAGCTGCTTCCGGTGCTGCTGCACTCGTTCCCGAATGCGTTGTAGTACATTTGCCGTATAGATCCGTAGTGGCCTTTAGGGACAAAACGCGTGTATTATTAGAAGGAACACACCTTTGCCGCCACTCCTCCACTTACCACGCCCGTATTTGGATCCTTCGCGCCATTACTGAACGTACTGGCCAGCGTGGAACTGCAGCTTTCATCGTAGTGTGCATTTTGACCATCGTTGATAGCGCTGTTGATCGAAATGGTCCACATCGATGCCGCATACCCGTCACAGTTACAATCATCCTCCTCGCCACCATCCCCGGAAGCCCACACGTAGATGTTGCCCAAACCGTTGCGACCCTCGTTCACACCCTGCACGATCGCACGCATCGTTGCGTTCCGTGGCCCGTCGACGGTTTTCCCATCGTCCGTCGGTCCCCAGGACGCGCTGTAGATGTGTATCTTGTGCGGTTCGTGACCCATCGAGTTCGCCTCAATCAGATCGGTCATGTACGGTTGATCCAGCATCCGTATGCCGGCGATTTTCGAATCGTACGCTACACCAACACCGCAAATGCCGTTGTCCCGGGCAGCTGCCACTTCACCCGCACATCTCGTACCGTGGCTGTAAGTAGGAATATGTTAATTCTTCCACACACTCACACACACCAACCATCAAATCGACCAACGCGTACCTATTGAACCAATCATCCGTATACCGTGGATACGGGAACGGATCGTTACTGCTGAAATCGTAACTCGCTTCGGCATTCTGGAAATAAAAATGGCAAAGCAGAGACACAACAACGTTAAAAACATCCCAGTTCTCGCAATCTTGCGCGCGTGGTTGCTGCATAAATTACGCACATAATTAAACTTCAGATCCGCATGCATATAATCAACGCCTGCAAAGAAAAACGGAGGACACAAACCGCACATTAGAAGAAGAGACCCAACACAGCTGCCATGCTTGTTATACTTACCATCGTCCATGATGGCGGTGGTAATGTTTTTCCCAGTAATGCCTTGGTCCCACGCAGCTAGTACGTTTAAGTCGAGTTTGGCTTTGCCGCCATTTTGCCCTGTATTTTTCAAGTACCATTGAAACGGAAAGTACGGATCGGTCGGTACATTTTCCCCACCGTAACCGGGTGCCTTGTCCGGAATGTAGTTGAGCGGGACTGCATGACGGAAGCCACGCTTCACGCGCTTAAATCCCGGCTGCTGTACGGCTGTGTGTATCTGTGTGAGCAAAACAAAAACATAAAGAAGACGATCAAAATCGGATGGACGATAAAGGAAACTTGGAAACAATGCTCTAACCCCGGGGAAAATGTTTTGGTTTGCAAATTCCTTTGATTGATCCACCCCCGGATTCCTAATCGCCCGCAAGTATTTAGAAATCATGTGAAGGACCTTTCTGCGCTCTTCGCAACAACTCGCAACTCCTCATGCATTTTACATCCGAATGGACCGTAAGGCGACGTTGGGTCGTTCCTCAACGTCTTCCCAGTAATCCTTCATAATGCTTAAGCTTTTACGATGCCATTTTTATGAAACCCAGCACATGATCGCTTTAAAGACGTCCAAAGCTTTTATGACGCTTTGTGATTGAATTTATCCCATAACGGGGGAGTTATCTGTTCGTGTGTGTCTTCGTGACGGTTATTATCATTCCCCTACGCTTCTCGCACATGTCACGAATACCAAAAAACAACTGTAGTGTCCTTCCCAACATGACCCGGGGAGCAAAGCTATAATTAAAAAAGATAATACTATCAGCAGCGTTCGTTCGTTCACATGCGTCGCTCGATGGGTCAACGGATTAAGGACCTTATCTGCATATCGATCGGCTCTGGTGATTAGGAGTTATCGTTAGCAAGCAATTTATTGAGCGCCAAAAATGGAACACACATGTTGTTCAATGCCTTTTAGGCATGATGAACGGTTCGTTCCCATCTAGTAGTCTAATTAACATTTCCTCCTCTTGTACAATCAGCTTAACAGTTCCGCTTTTCTCCTCTCTCTCTCTCTCTCAAACGTTGAGTTGAATCGTCCATCTACGTACGTCAATCGAAAGCCGGACGACATCCGAACGAACATCCGAAGGAAGCGAGTTGGTGGCCTCGAAGACTCGAAATAGATTAACGCGCGTTCCCTTTGGGTGGTACCGGTAAGCACAGCCGCGCTTTCAATACACGGATTCAAAGGCGATATGTGTGTGTAGCAGCAGAAATGATGGAATGGAATCACGTTTCATCACTGGAAACAAGGCTGAGGATTCGAATTTCTTTGCCCGTGCACATCGCTCCCCAGTGTGTCGTGTTTTGCAAACCTACACGCACTTGGTGTGCAAATTATGTGACCCAGGAAAAAAAAAAAAAAGGTGCGCACGTTGTTGAGACTGTGATCGTGCGTGTGCCTTCTTGCATTAGATCAGCATCGTTACGGATTGTCGCGCGTAATGGGCAGTTACGAGATAATCAGCAATTTATTTCTTGTTTTCGCCCAAAGTTCCAATTTCGTACAAGATGGTATTAAATCCATTACCTGCGTTACAGTCAAGCGGAGAAGGGGGGAGTCAATTTCCAAAATGAATTCAATTATTTGGATGCCTTTAGGGAGTTTTGTAGGGATCATCTCACCTTTAAGTATTCCAATATCTCCTGGTTCGCTGGGCATTGCACACAATACGTGGCTTACCGGAACTGTCTTTCCCATCACAGCTGTGTGCAACACGAGTGTGTAGAACCACGGTAAAGTTGTACCATGGTTCCGGCAGCCTTAAAGAGGGATAGCTCGCTTCGCAACAGCATCGCCTACTTTGCTCATCTCAAAGGACGTAACAAAACAAACTCAAAAAAAAAACGAAAATATGTAAACGCAAAAACGGAACGACAGCATGCGACAGCTTGTGACGTAAATGGGTACGTGGGAAAAGCGTCACGGCACAATGGGAACGTGCACCCGCCGGGGGAGGAACGGGGATACCGGATGGATGGAAAATTTAACCCAAAAGGGGTGTAATCGGAAATCGGAAATGGGGACGATAATGGGAAGGAACATAAATACACAGTCGCCGTGCGGAACTTTGCGGCTGCGTCTATGACCTCCTCAAGCTTCTTCTTGTTTCTCTGAACACTACATGTGGTCTATTCATCCCATTCCATCCATCCTACCACCCTCATAAAAACACACGCACACACTTACCAGTGGTTCCTTTTTAAGTACTCGCGTATGGGAG
This sequence comes from Anopheles culicifacies, assembly GCA_000473375.1. NCBI lineage: Eukaryota > Metazoa > Arthropoda > Insecta > Diptera > Culicidae > Anopheles > Anopheles culicifacies. The sequence continues at coordinate 12,452 of AXCM01004865.1, read as the reverse complement.
ATGCTTCGCCTGGTGCGTACCAGCGGCAGGGTGGTATGCTTGAAGTGGAACTCCTTGCCATTGCTGCCCGGAAGCTGAAAGTAAAATGCCACAATCAACAATACACACACACGGTCACACCGTCACACTGCTTCACTTCGTGCGCCATATGTTTTGCAGGGGAAAAAAAGAACTGCTGTTTTTTTTTGCGCAATAAAGACAAGCGTCACGGCAGCGATAGAACAGCGATTAAACAGCGACGTGCAGCACAATGAACATTGTACAATGAGCTTTTAATCCTGACGTTCTTCTACTTTCAATAAAGGCTGTGCGCTTCCTTCACGTCACCAGCTCACGTATGGCTCTCATTGGCCTGTTGGTCTCTTACCTCGCCCAAATTCTGAAATCCATTCCGTGCTGCTATTTCGTGCACCAACTGTTTGTCCAAGCTCCGCTTGAACCGCACCAGAAAGGAACTGGTGAACACATCCCCACCTGCCGGACCAGCTCGCTGGTGGTGGGTAAGCGTTGACGCCGTACAGCTAATACCGAACAGGGCCACCAAACAGACGAACCTCACGGACATGGCTGCTTGCATTTGGAGCCTTCCTGCTGTGACGGGGAGCTTAAGTTGTGCCTGCCTTCGTCCTCTTTCGTCCACCACACGCGCTTGTTGTGTTTTCGGATCGTTCCGTTCTTTGTTTCGGTCCGCCCGCACTATGGCATGGGAGCGTAATAACGGTATTGGGCCTCCACACACGGGCACTGAATCACACACCACTGCTACTGCTAACACTACTATTCGTTTGCAGCCGCAAGGTTTATTATCGATTGCACCAAATCGTTACCCATTTGGCAGCTGTTACTTCCGCCGTGGCCGGATGGTTCGTGATGTGCGTCACTTCCTGCGTCCCGCTAAACGGGTGCTTTTACACCATACCCAGTGTGTGTGTGTGCCAGCGGACAAGGGGGCTAAGGTTGGAAAACAGCTTCCAACCTTGCTGTTTCTCAACTTTCGATTACAAAACACACTCGCACCGCACAAAACCACGGCCCTACGCGGCCAACCGTAGACTACGGCGTGGATAAGCTTTCAGGATGCTCTCGAGCTTGCACCACACCGAACTAACAAAACCGAACTCTGGCTCGAACGTTTGTGAATCGACGTGTGGACCTTTTTAACCTCCCCTCCCTTTTCCACTCCGTCCCTTTCTCTCAGGCCTACACCCGTCAGCTTTTGTAATTCATGGACTTTGTGGAAAAGTTTTCTCCACCGTGGCGCAGGCGCACCGGAACGCATTTTCATTTCCGTATGGAGTTATACCTGTTACTGGCCGGTGCTGGTGGGGATGGTTGTCGGGACGGTGTTGTACGTGCAGTACGTCCCACCGTGCTATCGCGCTGTCAGTATTACAGCGTTTTGGGATGCCCTTTTTGGTGGCTGTTGTGATTTATGGCCACTCGCTCGGTGGGGATACATTTATTACAGCTGAGCTTTTCATTGCCTGACAAAGACCCGTACCCCAGCCCCTCAAAAAGATGTAAGTGTGGAAAAGGGTCCTCCGGCAGTCGACGATAAAAGTCACACCGGGCGGGATCGTGCCTGATCAGAAAGCTTGAAACAGTGTCTTTAAGATAATAATCCGCCATCCTGGCTTTCTTTTTTGTCGTTTGTAAAGTTCAAAGGTTCTGCCACTTAGGCGTAAATATTCCGATACAACTATAGAAGCATATTATATTAATTTATTACAATCCATTACAATTGCCTCGGCTAACGCCGTTTGGTCGGCTCAATTTATGTTTTTAAATGTTTAAAATTCACTTAAGCTTTTTGTTGGCAGTTAACTAAATAAGTAGAGTATACGTTTTTTTTTTCCTTCGCGAAAACTTTAATAAGGCAATGGGATAACGCGGCCCCTGGCTACGGTTGAAGATTAAAAGAGAAACTAAATTGACTTACGAATTTATTTCCATTAAATGTTCCACAGTAAACAGGGCTGATTCATCGGTGAGCGGTGTACACAGCGTTTCCTCTTACATTTACGCACTCGATACCGCCGTATCGTTCACTACCAGATGCACGGTAAGCCAGAACGCTAGCAACGGCTGTAGTCCGGTCACGAGAAACAGAAAGTAAAGCTTACGTTTGCGTCCTAAATTATGATCTGCGTGCTGCTGCCCACCGTACGGATCGTATCCGACGGCGCTTTGCGCTTGGTCCTGTCCGGACAATACCTTCGCCTTCATCGTGCGTAGCTGTGCGTGGAACAGACGGGTATTATTTCCCTTACTCGAAATGCTACGGATGCCGTACTTACCAAAAACAGTGCCAGCATGGAGGAGGAATATAAAAGGGCCAGATAGTATCCCATCCGTTTCAGCAGTATGGTACCGGCGACGGTTACCACGATTGCCGCATACTTGTAACCGGTTAGCGCAAGCAAATCCAACGTGCTTAGTGACGTTGATATGTTTCCTATGTACAGCGTCAGTGTGTAGATAACGATTTCAAAAATGCTGTATGCCAAAGCGCTCGACGCTTGAATACCCAACTGTTCCGATGAGAATCTGTTTTGCATACCTGCCGAGCAGCAACAGGAGGAGAATTAGATAACAGGGAGGGTTGGAAGAAATCAATCAACACCGAAACATGCTTACCCAATGCAATACCCGCTAGGACAACGTACGTTATGTAGCTCATTGACGGAATATACAGATCCGGTGCATTGATATCGTACCGTGGTTGTACCGGATTATCATGATCGTACTTCATTCCCCAATCCTGAATAAGAAACAAGCGTGCTTAATTCCAAACCAATCTTCCACCACGGTTCGCCCGTCATACCTTCTGCATGAATGGGAAGAAAATGATTTTCAGCTTGTTCACCACGTAGCTATTGTCCACCGAGAAGTAATACTTCAGCTTGGACAATGGCACGTACTTCTCGATGTGGCTGTGCACAATCTCCTTGCCCTGATCGGCCAGTTTCTGTCCATACTGCATGGCCATGTCCTGCACGATCGGTTGCTGAAACATTGCAAATTGCCCACCGGCCAAACCCGGTCCCGGAGCTGGCTGTCCTCCAGGTTGCCGGGGTATATTGTTCGGTTGTGGTTGTGGCTGAGGGATGTAGTAGTTTGGCTGCTGCTGATCCATCGGGAATTGTTGCTGCGGCTGGGGTGCATACTGCGGCTGTCCGTACACTGTTTCGTGGGACATTACACGTTGAGAACATTATTGCATACCGGACCTGGGGCGCTATTTTCACTTACGATTGTTAGGATCATTGGTCATGTACTGATTCGTCGGTATTTGTGATGTCATCTGTTGGTACGGGATGGTGGAACCGATAGCGTTCACATCACTGACGCGCTTTGGCTTCTTGGACAGGGAGCGTTGGGCTGCAAATAGTGAAGCGTGAATGAAATGTTCGGTGCGGGATGGAATGGAGCATCGTGACTTACCACGACCATCGGCACCAGCTTGCGCGTTGAAATTCATCGTTGCAAAAACACACAATTTCCCCCTTGATAAAACGACTATCTGCCCACAACCAACCAAAAGCCAACTTGCCAGTTTTTAACTCGCTGGCATATGTCATAATAAAGTTCTGTCATCGCAGCTGCTAATCGGGAATCAGGGCACATTTACACAGGGCGAGATAACCTGAACGATCGTTATCTTTCGTGGATAACGAGTACACTTGCTCAAAATACTATTTTTGCTTATTTTCCTTTGAGGAATTGAACTATTTAAAGTGTTTGTTCCAAGGACTGTAGAATATACAGGTCTCGTAATAGAGGGGTTTTGGCAGCTCTTGGAATAACAATGAAAAATAAGATGACAGTTAGGTGTCCGGCTCGTATACACGGTGTTCCGCATAGGTGTGCATGTAAACGGTGTCCTCTCCAATATGGTTTTCTTTGGGAAACACTTCACCAATACATAGCCGAGGACGACCAACTGTCAAAATCGAATCCAAGATGTCAACGTAAACAAAGGCTATTCTGAGACCTGTATATTCTACAGTCCTTGGTTTGTTCTTTATTTTTGAGGAAATGAGTATTTTTCCTTTTTCAGTCCTTGAGAAAGGAAAAATGTTCAAGGAAATTGTTTACTTTTTCCCTGTATTTCCACTTTTTCGTGTTCTGTAAAGAACTTCGATCCGCTCCACAGATTTCGAACGGACCACCACTACAAGAAGCGCCGTTCTCAGCAACGTCAACTGTCAACAGCTGTCCAAGAAATGAACTCTACGCTTAAAACCAAACTATTTATACCGGCGGGATATTGAAAACAATTAGCACAGATTTGGAAAGTTATGTTTCTTTACGTTCCTCTGTTCAATTTTGTGAAATGAGCAGCCGTAAAAGTAGACTGAGTCTATCGAAAGACCTCCACAAGGATAAAGATGGTAAGTACGCTCGATGATCTTCAACGCGCAAGTGTTCGTTTGCATTCTATGCGTTGTTTGTAAAACCCACCGATCTCATCGTAGCGAGAACACCAAATGCACGACGCACTTTGGAGCGCACAGCCAAGACCCGCAAGAGCCCCGAATCGCAAAGGAATGAAGAATGTTACGAAGTGTCTCCATCGCAGAGCAGCCAATACTCACCCCTGGTATCACTGACGCAGGACAATTCTTTTCACGCCATAAATGGTGTGTCGTGGGAATGGAACAGCCCCCAGCGGATGCGCGATCAGAAGCAGGTGAAGATCGGCGCAGCCAACAACTACAACATTCCCAAACCTCCACTCAGGACAAAATATTCAGATATACCGGACAAGGCAGCGACCAAAAAACCGACCGGATTCAACAAATTCATCTCGAAGCTGAATCTTCTGATGGAAAAGGAGAATTTGGCGGATCCGTTGAACTCACCCGTATCTGAACCAACCGAACATTCCGAGCTTCCCGGTGAAACGTCGTGTTTCATCGACGAGTTTTTTGTTGAAAGCGACGCAAAGCAAAGTGTAGCAACCACTAAAAATGAGGACAGTGATGACGATATCTTCCAAGAGCACGTAATTGATACCCCGGTTAAAAAGGGCACTCCTACCGGCACTGAGCTGGATGATTCCAAGCTGGACATCTTGCTGATCGAGGCCAGTCAAACAATAGAACAACAACATTTCAACAAACCAGCATCTCCACCGCCACTGCCCGAGCATGGCACAAAGGCGAAAGCAAACGCACCACAGCTCACCACTATTCCGATTGAGATGAACGATTCGGACATGGATGGGTTTCTGGTACAGGCGTCGCTGATGGTTGAGGAAAAATTGAGTGATAGTTCGCAGGATTCTAGTTCTAACGCCCAACCAACAGTGAACCGCCCGGACGTTCCTGCTACCACCACCGGTTTTGTTCAACAATCCATTCCAGTTCCGTCGAACGATGCAGACAAAAGGGACACAAAAAGTTCAGCATCTACCAGTGAGGGTAAAGCTATTATTTCCTATATTCACCCTTTCCGTTGAATTTACGTTCATTTGGTGTACTCTTTTAGGTTCAAGCGAGATAACGATGTCACAGGACGAACTGAAGGCACTGATCGAAATGAAGCGCCAGGAAGCGCTACGAAGGTTGCAAAATAATCGATTGAAAAGGGGCATGAAAGGCACCAACTCTCATGGATGCTAGTGATCGAATGAAGCAGGATTTTTAAATTTGTTATGAACAATGATAAAGTATACAATATCCAACGTTCGTATGGAGCGTGGCCATTTCTAACAATCTCGGTGTATTGTTTGTTTTCAAGACGTGAGTACGAATAAGGAGAAAAGAAAACAGTTCCATTTTGATAGGTTACGTACTTATTCTTTACTTACTCGTACGGATATTAAAATGTGTGTCTTGTTTTTATTCCGCAACATAAAGAACATGTAATAGGATTTCCCATACTTTTGGATGGCTAGGAGAAGGGGAGGTTTTTGTTTGTGAACATTCAATATTAACTTAAAATATTTACACTACCGTTCCCCCTGGAGGTGCCGAAGGTGTTGAAGATAAATGCTGTGGAATATTCTACCGCCGCACCGGCATTGGGGGAATGGAATGATGGAACCGCATGTTTGTCCCGATGTGCGCGCACGTGAAAATGATGCCGTTTCGTGTGCCGGCGTGTGATGACGATGGAGCAGGGAGCAATGAAGAAAAAAAAGAGAAACAAACAAACGCAATGAACAACACACTCACACACTACTAGGTCGCCACGGAACGAACGGTCACGAACTGAGGGGAGCTTTGAAGTGATTCAAAACTCACTCGGCCGTACCGCCGCCCGCAGGATGGAAGCGGATGATGAGTTACTTACAACAAAGCCCGGCCGGGCCCACGTGTACACGAACCCATCCTGGCAAGCGGTCAGAAAGCAATCCTCCCGGAAGATGAGCGCCGTCAACCGTTCGTGGGCGATCTTTTTACATATCAGCGGCTCTAATACTGGACAGTCGTCGAAGCGGGGACAGGCGGGCGTACCGATCAACTTCATCGGATCGTACGACGAGACGATCCGGCCACAGGGAGCGAACCCGCCGGAACCGATCGCCCCACCACCGGCACCGGAACCTTTACTCTTCGTCAGCGACGACGTCATGATGGAGGTGAACGCACTCGACATGCCGCCGCCCGATGGCGACCCGGACACCGATTGGTTGTTATTACTTATGATGCTGCTGTTTAGAACATGATGATTGTTATTAAGACTATTGCTATTGCTGTTGCTGCTAAAACTCTTGCCGCCGAGCGCTATGATGCTGCGCTTGCTGTTGCTGCCGCTACCGCCGGCCGTTCCGGACTTGCCACCGGATTTGTCATTCTTATCACAGCTGCTACCGCTGCCACTGCTGGTACTGCTCGTACCGCTACCGCCGCTTCCGAAGCTTAAACTCGTCAAACGTTGCGTTATCGAGTTGAACGTGCTGCTGGAATGCTGCTGCGTGCCACCACTACTATCGCCGCTTCCACCCTTGGACTTTTTGCCACCGGAGGACATTTTGCCGCCACCACTACTAGCAGCGCTGCTGCCGGTTGCGGTTACGGCCACCGTCTCGGCATCACCAGCATTGCTACTGCTGTTGGCTGCAGATCGCTTAACAGTTTTACTATCGACCGATTCCTTATCACTGCTACTGTCGCTATTAGCTTTATCATCACAATTCATATTAGCGTAAGTGCTACTAGTGCTAGTGGGTTTGATGCTGCCGCTATACAAACTATTATTACCAATTGCGCCTAATGTAGGGGGGATTATCTGTTGTTTAAAGCTAGCATTATCAACTACATCCTCCGTCGGTTTGTTGCCTTTGGTGGGGCCACACTTATCCAACCTGCCCGCCACACTGTCGTTCTCCCCATTCGACAGACCGTTTACCATCACTTCCCTGTGCAAATGAAATAGAGGGGTGTGGGAGAAAACAATGAGCATCACCGAGTGATAAGCCAGCCAGCCAGGGCATGATAAGTGGTAGGTTCGGTTCTACTTACTTTTTGCCCATATGGTTGGCCGATTTGACGACGCGACCGAACGATTGCCTTAGCACGTCCTCCGTTATGTCCCACAGACATATCTGGGTATCTTGGCTAACGGAACCGAGCCGGTAACACGTGGCCAACCGGTTCTGGGCCGTCAGTTTATCGCACGGACCCGTCCCGGGTGGTTTCGTTGTCGGATGGGCCGTAGTACCACCGTCCGGTAGGCAGTATCCGCCACCGTGATGGTGATGGTTGCGCTGCTCACTGAGCGACACCTCCTCGTCGGATAGCTCATCGCCCTCGAGCGTACTGCTGTACGAGGTGGTGTACGGATCGAACGCTACCACCGACACCCACGACCGGTGGCCCTGTCCGCGCGCCACCACGCGCTGCTCGTGGAGCGAAAATACTGTCACGAGATCGTCCTCGCCGCCCACCACGACGTACTTGCCGTCCGGGCTCCAGCACACGCAGAGAAAGCCACCGAAGTAGGAGCGCGCAATGCCCACCAGCTCCATGTGCTCGTAGTGGAAGATGCGTAGAAATCCGTCCTGCGACACGACGGCCAGATGCTGACCGCACGGCGAGAAGCAAAACTCGTTGATGCTTGCGTTCTCGTGCTGGCCGAAGCACCATTTGTAGAGCGGGTTTTTCGTTGCTTTCGATTTGCTGGCCAGCACAACGTACCCGTCCCCTGCCTTGCACGGCTGGTAGGTCGGGGTGGCCGGTGTACAGGGTAGTTCGTCGTTATACAGATATATACAGCCACTTGCGTGCGAAACCAAAAACTGATTCTGAGATCCCGGTATCCACTTTAAGCAGGTAACTTTAGTTTTGTCGATATTTCTCTGAAAAGACACGGTCCGGTACAGAGATTGGTGTTTTGGTTTTGGGGCATCCGTTGAACTTACCTCTTCGTTGAATAATTTTCCCTGTTCCCGGCGGCCCGGGTGGACCAGCTGAATTTGTCCGGTACTGAAACCCACCAGTAGCGGAGCACCTTCGCATGTTGCCGCCGTTGCATTGAAGTCATGGCAACTGGGCGAGGTTCCTTTGTAGAGTTTCTTATCGATAGGCTTGTTGAGGTCCGTTGCCTGTCGAAGAGAATGGGAGGGGGAAAATTAGACCAAATTAAAGATAAAGTATATCCATTCCGTTTAACCACATTGAAAAAGTGCTTTTAAATAAAGGACCGGCTTTCGAAGGACATGTGGAAATGTGAAGCAAAACAACATAATACACGTTTTTTGCTTTGCATATTACATCGATTTCCCCAAGGCATCGTTCGCTACCTTCAGGACCAAAGCGAACGACCTGCCCATTGCAAAATGTGCATTATGTCATCCCATATCTTACAACTTTGATAAGAGCGAATAGCACTAACAACAAACCAAATATCTACCGCTGAAGGGGGGGTTCCGCTTTCTCACGGGGATACACCCCTAGAGCTCATCACGATATTATGCTTTTCCTCGTGGCATGGTGCAAAATTGGCAAACAAAGGCGTGAACTCCATGTGACTGTACGGTACGGTTTGTACTTTGTGGTGCATTTTTCTCCCATCGAATATGGTTTGCTGTTGCTTATGAAACCTTTCCTGAAGCTGACCATCCAGCCAGCACCCCCGTGAAGTGCCCGTGAACATGCACACATACACACACACACACGCAAGCACATACTTACACACTTTACCTTTTTAGCTCCCCGGTACGAGTAGACGTAAAGTTCCTTGCCGTAATTGAAACATATCCGATCGCCCCCGACCGGTGTACTGTATCCGGATGCCGTCTGATGTTCCAGGCCGTTCGAAAAGGATTGCTGCTTCGGCAGGGTGATATTATTGCTGTTGCTGGTGCTGTTGGTGCTAGTCGCCCCGGCCAGCTGACCACCACCACCGCCACTCCCGCCGATGGGTGGGGGCGGTGGCGATGGCAATGACACGATCGACACGCGCACCTGGGGACTGCTCTGATTGTTCTGATACCCGACACGATTGGGCCGTGAGTATTCGGAAAGTGTCATTAATCGGTACTCGCCTTCGCGTGTGGCAAATTGCGTTTTCAAATCATCCTTTGCGCTGTTGTGTTCTTGCACAGCCATCTTTCGAGCCGCGACTAGGCTTTCTAATCGTGAATGTCGTCGTACACAATACGGCACGTAGCGATGATGCACAACCGCGCGAGCACTTATTTCACCATTGCCGATCGATCATAAACAAATGTTTTTGCGGAATAAAATACATTTTCTTCCCATCGGCACATACTTTGGATACGTCAAATGTTATTTGATTACTTAATATCGGGGCACCACACTCACTGACAGCTGCAATACGGGCAGTGGCAGGTGAGTTCGGCTACACCGATTAAACGGGCCAGCGGTGCCTGTTCCGCTACCGTACGAAACATTTTGCACCACTTTTTGGTCGCGACCGTACTAGCTAGTTAACGTAATTAAGTTTACTTTTGATTGATGAATTGGCCCGTGCTCTTGCTGCTGTAAGCACTTTGCTTCTAGTTCTTCTTCGTGTGTGGTTATGATTTTTCCTGTCAGAGTGCAAGGTTGCATCACATGGATGAAATCTCAACTGTCAAAGGTGCAAGCAAACGTCAACACATCAGTCAAATTTTAATTATTCCGTTTTTCTTTTTTCGCGAGAGATTAATTAAACACAATGTTTTGTGAACCAATATTTCGTTCGGTTGCTTCCATGATTTGCATATTCACTTTTCTTAAAGTTTGTATCACTTCATTGAAGCTTAGTGAAGTTTAGTGGAAGATACCTTTGAAATCAGGTACGTTTGCTTTTAAAACAATAATTCCCTGGTGCGTAGAATCTTGATTTTCATCTACAAACCGTATTTGTTTCGATTTTCAATTATTATCATTTTCTTGTTTTTCAACACATCGAGTTTAGATCACTTTCGCGAAATGTCAATTCCACTTTGATATCACCTTGGAATAAGCCAAAGTTAAATGACGTTTCGCAGCTTGACAACTGCTTACCAACCTTATCGCATTTGAATTGACAGTTAGCATTATTTAGATCTTGTAAATGTGGTTCTTGCTCGTTGATACAACTTACCTTAATGACCAAAACAGCCAATTATTTTATGCATAACCCACAATTTAAAAAAAAATGGTTCGTTAAATTGGCTGTAAGTGAATTTACTAATCGCTGGGTGGACGCACAAAAACAACCGAAAGAGCGAAATGCACATTTCACCCAACACAATGAACAACAAAACTCAAACAATGCGAAACACAACACAAATGAGCACTGCCTCATCAAACCCCATGTTTCATTCAAAGCATTCGTTTCTATGTTGAATGATTTATTATCAGATTTATTTCTGCCGTTTTTGTGTTTCTTCTCTAAATGCTTTTTTGTATATAAAAATTACATTTTCCAATTTTATTGTTTTTTTTTCTGTTTTGTTTTTGTTTAGTTTTGTGTTACTTTTTGTTTCTTGTTTTTCTTTTATTATGTACAACTTCGCTACCACACAAATTACAAATGAAAAGATTCTCAAACCAAAATCAACTGTAAATTGCGTTTGCTTGTTCGTGTTTCTGGGCTGTTGCTGCTTTTGTGTGTTTTTTTTTCTTTTTGTTCTTTTGTGTTCTCGTTTGACTTACTTTAACATTGGCCCGAGAATCGTGACCAATCTCTTGTGTGCTCGGTTGCTTGCTTGTTACCTCTGTTTTCGTATTTCGTGCGTTAAGAGTTGTCTGCTTTATTTCCTTCGTATGCACTAAGATGGTTTTGTTTTGGTTTTTTTTTGTCCTTTTTTGTCTTTTCAGCAAATATTCTACTATCTCGCATTACATAAAAGTTGCTATCCACCATATCCATATTGCACTTCGTCGTTAATGGCGCCCTTCCGGCGGGGGAGCCAAAAACCCTATATCCCACACTGTTCCAAGAGGTGGGTTTTACAGTGTACTGCACACCGCTAGCTACACTGCTGCTATTGTTCCACTGTCCACTCGGTTTTGGGTGCACTGTTTGCTTGCTCGTTTAACTTGTTTATCGTAAGGTGAAGGCTTAGATCTACGTCAACTTAAAGGAAAAATCACAATCCTGAAGGAGTATCGAAAACGAAACGAAAACGCTCTAATAATAATTCACTGCAATTGCAATTTGTTTGTTGCACCTTCTGCATTTTCTTCTTCCTCTCTTTTGCTGCTGCTGATGCGGCTGCTATTGCTACTACTGCGGTTGATTGATGCCTAATCTTAAATGCATTATTTCCAATATGTACAACAATCCTAGAGTATTATGCTTCAATTGGTTCCCGTTCTAATGTTATGTGTCTGTTATCTGTTGCCCCCCCCCACTCCACCCACACGCCCATTCGGCCCATTTGTAACCCATTGTCAGGGGCCCCGTTATTGCTTCGGTGTGCGGCCCCCTGTCCGTCTTGCTCTGTCGGGCCAACCCTCCTGTGTCCAAACCTAACGCGCTCCCTAATAGTAGACTAATATCCAAAACCAGCTACGTTGCTACCACTAGTAAAAGTCACACTATTCCCTAACTCGTGCGGTGCCTCCTGTGAAGGTCAGTGTTGGGCCGCAAACTTCATGCGTTTTTGTTTCTGGCGCTGGTTGCAGAACCAGACGCGGACGACATTCTTCTTCAAGTCGAGCTTCTCCGCTATTGCTGCGATCTTCTCGCCCGAGGGTCTCGGTTGGACGGCAAAGTATGCTTCGAGGGAACGCTTTTCCGGTGCAGCAATGGAAGTCCTTTTTCTTGAAAAAAGACTCGATATAGATTACTTTTATTAAAACAACAGCGTTCTAAAGAAAGAAACAAAGAAAAAATCGAATGTGTGCATGGAAGGTATCATCAAGAAGGGTGGGGGGGACAACATCACCTTGCAAGGTGAGTGCTGCTAGTGCGCCGACATAATAGAAATGGAACGAAAAATGGTTAACAACGCAATGGAAACAAAAGTACGAACAAAACAACTGAAATTAAAAGAAGAAAAAAGA
>AXCM01004864.1:0-19418 GCA_000473375.1 Anopheles culicifacies | reverse complement strand
TCCGCCACTTCTCCGAAGCATTGATCTCGTCACGTAGCCGGCTCGATATAAAAATACTTTGACATTTGAATACGATTTGCTACTTTGTTTGGATTTGTGGAGCCTCCGTCCTTCCGTCGATGGGTTCGGAAGATTTCAACATTCTTGAAGTTCGCCCAGAAACGCATCTCTTTGGGGAACCGACTGGCAAGCAGAGGGGGTTGATCATCAGGCTGTGTAATAATGGAACCTTGCAGTACATTGCTTTCTTTTTCGAATAGCACCACGTCTATTCCAATCTGTACGGCCATTGCGGCTTCCATCTACCGTGTATACCTCGGGGAACTCGCTGTTATTCACAAATAGCGACTAAATATTCTACAGGCGTTCTATTTCCTTTTCAACTCATCTTGGCAATTTCTTTGTCTTGCTTGACCTTCACGCAATGGGAGAACTTTGGGGGTTTTATACCTCTGCTTTCTTATTTCCTAATGCCACTCCCCGCCTCCACCCTCAACAGACTAAGACAAACATGGGAAATATGGTTGATTATGGCAACAGGTGTGGTTATAGCACGAATTGTTATTCTCCTTTTTGGCACCGATTTGGACAACGTTACCAAATGCGAATATAGACATTCGGAAGCACCTCGCGTATCTTAACCAAAGCTGTACGGTGTAGTTTTTCTCCTCCTTCGTCCCAAACCGACTTTTTTTTCGAGGAAGCACTAATAGTAGTACGTTCTAAAAATATACCTTGCAATTGCTGCCAGTTATCCGTTCTATGTGTATTGTTTCGTTGATTTTAAGCCTCATAAAATCTTGAATAAAAGTGAGAATAAGAATTAAAAAGATACCCAAATCGTACTCTCTACTTCAATTACTCGCCGATATGTTGGTGTTGGTGTTTTATCTCCCAAAAAGAGGGAGCTGTACTTTAATGGAGGACAGTTTTTATTTATATTTTTAGTACAACAAGTTTTGTGTCGTTCCTTAACTAATAATTTGGAAAATTACCACCCCCAAGCCGATTTGGGGGATGGGGGTGGAGGGTTAGTTGCAATTGACTTTCATTGTCATTGTGGCCGCTTATTCAGTTGTGTGTATGTGTGCAAGTGCATGTCCTACTGCACATGGTGTCGCTGATGATCTCATCAAACAGGGGAATACATTATGAAACAGGCGGCTTCCTTCTCGATTCCCTGTTTTTATTTTTTAATCGGCACCCGGAGTCCATTACTCAGCCAGCAAATTAGCCAACCAACTGGGTAGGATATTATAAAATTAGATCGATCGATACAACTCCTGGGAGGTGTATGATGCAAGAGGGCAATCATCGGGAAGAAGCGGCCAACGAACGATCATCGTGATCGGGAATAATCTTTGTGTTGAGGGATTCTGCTATACAGCCATCATTCCACCGCTGGTCTATTTCTAGACGACAGGAACACTTTCTTCCTGTTTCCCCGGTACTGTTCACATGTCTTTCTTCAGGTGTACGTACACGTGAGACGAACCTTCTACGGTGCACATGTAACACATACCCAGTAAATGGGGAATCTAATCATCATCGATGAATGCCGTCGCTGCAAACGCCAATTCACCCCCCTGGTTGTTTGGTGATGTGAGTGGCGTGTCGGGAATTCTAGCTCCAACACTAGAATAAAGCACAACCTCCCTCCCCCGTGGGAGTGACGGGAGCACTGATACAACTGCAATAACACCCCTTTTATGCCCTAACCTACACTATTTATAATCGCTTTATCGACCACTACACGGACTCCGTATGACAGAACAGGCATCGGACAGGGGGGTGTGCCGCTGAGTTAAGTAAACTAATCAAACGGAATGATTGCATACAGACACACACACACACACACACACACACACACACACACACACACACACACACACACACACACACACACACACACACCCCAGCAGGCGGTAAAAATCACGTTGACATGGCGCACTACTGATGGCAGTATTTATTCCCAGGAGTGTCGTACGAACTGAAACGGTGGGTTGGGTTGTGGTGTAGGGAGGTTATAGATGGTCGAGGTTAGATGCAACAATGTATCACTCGCTAGTTGTAGCACTAGAAGAGCACTGCACTCGTTCAAGGTCAGTCAGACGACAGGGCCCTGAATACATCCCTCGCTGTTGGAGGGGAGAGAGTAGAGCTTTGAAGACAGTGTGGACAAGAGGTGGGGTGTGTGTGCAAGTGCAAGTGCATTTACAGATACAGATGCACGGTGCTAACACCGGAAGGGAAAGTGACACATTCGCGCGGACACCGTTCGTTGTGTTCGTTTCAGTGTGGAGCCGTTAGCTGAGACGAGCCCTCTGCGAATGCCAGAATGTAATACCCCGGCGGGGGTCCGAGGTCGCGTGAGATGAAACGCGAACTAATTGATTGAATTGATTTTCAGAACTCGTTATTCTCGTTACATCACAGCACTTGCATTGCACTGCTGCATTTGATCGCGGGCCTGAAGATGCTTGTTGCTGTGTGTACAGCACCAATAAAAAGATGCACTAAAGGGTGTGGTGGAGATAGAAAGGATGATCCTGGAGGACGAATTCTTCAAGTTCTTCTCTTAATCTCATCGATCATTCACTTTCATTTTAGCACAAGTAAGATGCTCAGTATACTCAAAGGTGTAATTGAGAACTCAACCCACACCCCGTTGGGTGTAAAGCGAAACACTTACCAAATATGCCATTGGACACATCTGACAGCTCGCCCGTTGGATGTCGATATTATTATATGCATGTATGACGCTTGTTTGTCGAGTTTAACGAAGCATTTTTGGGGATAAAACCATCACTCGTCACATGTTCCACACTTGAGCTCCCGCACAAAAGTTTGAAGAGTGAAAGCGAAGAAGAAAAAAAAACGGCAGCATTTGTCAGACTGTCACAACCACCACGCCAACGGACATTCGAACATGACGCGTACCATTTCAAATGCGTTCTGAATGCGCAAAAATGGCATTTATAGTAAGTGCCTCCATTTACTCAGCTGGGCTTACACACGCATCGCATACAGTTCCATCCGCGAGTCAAAGAACCATGCTGATGTGTGATGGTGGCTGGCGTTACACTGCACCAATTCTACCGTCCGTCGGACCGTGGGTGCCAAAAACACACAAAAAGCAGGATGAGTAGTGGAAGCCGTGACAGTGTAAACGATACGCATCGAAGTCAACGAAGCGTGCCGTGCACGGTGCCGACGAAAGAGATTCGCAACAGCAACATTGTTGCAGTACGAATTTCCTTTACCCCCCGAATAATGGCGGTATGTTATCGTGGTGCAGTGGTACTATTATCTTTAGGACGTCGGACCAGAATGTTGCGGCAGGAAAATCTGCACGAATGGCTGGAGCTTCGTCACCAGTCAATCATTCGCCTTCTTTCCGCCCGGTTTTGGGTCACGCGAAAATTGCACGGATGGTGGAAAAAAGGATGTCGCTTCACTGCAATTTCCCATGCATGCAAACGAAGCGTGATGGAGAATGTTGGTGCTTCCCGACGCGTTCTGTGTGAGTTTTTGCCGGGTTGCAACAAAGTGTGTGGATTCCGTCGTCGCTGGCGAAGTAACGGCAAGCGGCCAGATATGCCCAGATATCATTCCCTTTCCCGAAGTAGTAATGCAAACGAAGTGGTATTGCCATACAACCGTTGTCCCTTGTCTTGTCTAGTAATTGTTCCATCCCCAGGACGGAGGGTTGTGAGTTTTTGGTTACGAATTTCTATTTGTTCGCTACAGACAGGCATGACCTGTGCTATTAGGAAGAGACAGCCAACCAGTCCGTACCGTATAATGCTTAGAAAAGGGCACAATTGAAGTGTTTTCCGCTGCACGCGATTTTTCTCGCGTGACACACACACTCCCGATCCCCGATCCGCGCACAGTACGGGGAATCGTTTTCTTGTGGCCTGGAAACATCGCACCTTCCAGCATATACTGCAGTAATGCTGCTGTTATTTACTCCCATGGCCCCATGGCCCGTTTGGTTTCAGTTTGCAAATTTGTATCGCCGTGCTGGAGAAACATGGGTACCGAGACAGTACATGCACACAGTAGAAGCGGGTATTATGGGTTGAGTGGTTCCGTTACGCGAGCTTTCATGTTGTTTAAATGGTTCTGTCAAGTAAAAGAACCAACCGGGAGCATATACACACAAGCAAACAAAAAAAGCAAAATCGAATGACGTGAAAAGATTCTACCATAACACGGTCGCTAATTGTAGATGCAGGGCAATGGGGGTTGACGCAAAAGCATGGAAATTATGAATTCTATTTGTGTACATTCGTCGTATGTTTGCTTGAGGAACTGTTGCTACAAACTTGCAGATGCAGAATGGTCGAGTTTGTTTGTTTGTTGGACGCTTTCGGTGGACCTCAGTGGGCCGTACGGAAGGAAGCAAAAGCAGTGAATCAAACATATGGACTTCCATAAAGACCGTTCTCAGCCGCTTCTGATGTTAATTGCAAATGTAAATAGTGTTTCATTGAAATCAGAGGAGCACGAGGGCTATGTTAAGCAGCTGTTTTCATGGGACAATATTGCAAGCTTGAAACATCGCTCGAGAGGCACCTTTCGATTGCCATGAACCATTTCTTATCATGTCAGTTCTCGTACCCCGCGTATATCGATACGAAAAAAAGGCGATATCTTCCCAAGCGTTGGTATGCAGGGACGAGTTCTCAAACGCCTGTGCTGATAAATCACTTCAACCACCGAACCCCAATGTTTCGCGATCTACCTGTACCTCAGGGGGACTGATAAAGATAAGCGGCGAACCCGCTCTTAATCGATAATTGCAAAGGAGTGAAGGCATAAATATAGCATCCTCTGGAGCACGAGACCCTTTGGCGCGATAGGCCGTGGCCGATTTCTTTGTTCCGTATCAAGATCAAGTAAAGCGACCTGTTCTACTCAACGGGGAACATACCGAAAAAAAACAGGAAAAGAAACGGAAAGAAAACGTTTGACGTTAAATTGTAATGCGGCATAACACCGGGACGCACAGAAGTTGGCCGAATGGTTAGTTGGGGCCGAACTTGTCAGCTGTTTCGCGATTCGCGAGCATTGTACACACACACACCGTGGTCCGGTGCCATAAAAGAGTTGATGACAATTAGCGCCTCTTACACGAATACACCAGACTCGCGGTGTCGAACACACACTGAAAGGAAGCGGAACGCGCGTTCGCACCCTGTATCAGACATGTATGCTCTCTGCTATATGGGAGGCATAGGGGGACTCGCTTCCCTTGTATGTGCGCTTGTCTTCGTTCCATTTCGCGCATTGCGTGCGATGGTGTTGTGTAGTGGTCGTGGACGTCGTGGTTTGCGCGCTGTACGGTCCCGTAGGGCACTTGCACAGATGATGATGTTCATCTATAAAAGCAGTACGGCAGTAGGTACCGAAGGCGACAAATGGTCTACACGACGCCGGTAACGCATCGCGGTCTGTAACTCTCTGTGTCTCGGATAGTGTTTCGCAGGCGGTTTAGGCACAAGCTTCGGGGTGGGTTCGGGCAGGGCGCCCTTAGATCTCAGTTTTCCACCCGGGAATATAAAGACATCCCGGCAATATTAGTCTCCCGTGATCTCGGCAAGGCTTTGTGAGTGTGTCGTGTGTGTTTTTTTTAATGAAGACCGTGCAAACCCCCGTGTGCAAATAAGTCATTCTGAGGTGTGTTGCAAAACGTGCCAAAGTGATCTCGTGTGTGTGTGTGGAAGTACAATCTAGTCAATTCTTACTGTCTCTCTCGGCTTCCCTCCGTACGCAACATGTGGGATGAAGTGTTAACAAGTAAATGATCGTGCCTAACTTATCACCCTTATCTGCACGTTTTTTTCTTTAATCTGTCTCTGTTTGCTTCATACCGGCGGCAACTGGTTTTGCGAATTCAAACAAACGGACTTTACATGTTCTGGCGAAAAAAAAAAACTGACTTAAAGCTCATTTCTCGAACTAGTTGCCACATGTTCAATTTACTTGTTCTGTGATGCATTACATACACTATTGGCGATGATCATTGTGCAGTGCAGTATGAATATGTTTGCGATTTATGAAGTTGCTCACCGTTTGTGTTTTTTGTTCTTTTCACTCTGAAGGTTTAAGTTCCCGGCAGGACACCGTTTCGCCGACCGATACGGCCTGTTCCTCGGAGTCGCCCGCTTTTCTCGGTCCATCCTCCTTGCACCTGCTGCTGTACGATCAGAACAGCTCCGAGGAGGAGCTGGAAGTCATCAATGGCAGTGCGGGCGATGTGGGTAGCTGTGACATCGAGGTGGGGAGTGTCAGTGGTGTGCCTAGCCGGTTGAGTGGAGGAGGTATCGCCGGTATCCTACCCATCATGGCACCTCACGTCGATGATGATGACGATGAGGAGGAGGATGACGACGAGGAGGAGGAGGAAGACGATGATGCCACCGAAGATATCGTGGAGGAGGATGACGTGGATGAGGAGGTTGGAGTATATGCGTCACCGGCAACGGTTACACCGACGGCGATGGGAACAACGGCAGTGACAATCATCGAAGGTACGCAAGGTGCCATGGATACGAGCAGCAGTACCACTGGCATCAGCAGTAACAACAGCAAGAACAGTGGCAGCAGTATTGTACGCGGACAGTTCATGGTAATTGGGAACGCGTGTGACGACAGTGGTGCGGAACCGTTGGACGACTTTGCGGAGGAGTTGTCGAGTCTGACGGCGACCCCGAACCCAACTCTACCACCATCGTCGATCGTCACCAAACATCAGATCTCAACGGGATCCGGCAAACGAATGAGCAGTGTGAGCAGTTTGCTGGAGAAGCGTAAACGATCCCTAGCGCACAATTCGGATGACGAGGTATGCTTCCCTCAGATGCATTGAAGTATCCAGTTTTAATCAGGCTTCTTTTGATTTCAGGTCCGCTATCTGCTGGAGCAGCAACTGCAACAACCGACCCAGATGCTACAGCAGCAGCAACCTGCTCATCCACATCAATATCACCATCACCACCATCATCATCATTCGATCCGACAACAGCACCACCACAACCATCATCAAGAGCAGCAGCTGCACCATCAGGATGAGTTGCTGCAGGCGGAAGAGACGCCACTCTCGGCACCGGTCAATTTCCGTACGTCACCACCTCTAGAAGCTTTAAAACCACACCGTGGCCATATAATGCAACGCTCGACGACACCGCTGGTGCTGAGCGAGGGAACCGGTGCGGCCCCCACCGGTACCGGCGGACTCCTGCCGACCTCCGGATCCTCACTGCTGTCGTCGGCGGCTTCCTCTCTCTCGTCGCTGAGCGGTACCGGTATTAGCGGGTTCTACGGTACCGGGAGCAATAGCAACGGTGTTAATGGTGGCAGTGCCGGTGGCCTTCGATTCGGTCTCGTCCGACGCCCCATTGGCTGTGATAGTCCTCTGACTGCTGTGTGCCATCGCAACAGCACCAATCCGCCACCACACGGCGGTGGCACCAGTAGCCTTGGGTCCGGTCTTAGTACAACAACACGAACATCATCATCATCCACGCCATCGTCACTGTCGTCGGCACCGGCCTCGTTGGTACGGCTCGGTACGGGCACCGGTAGCCCAGAACCGAATGGTGGTGGCGGCACCACCACTCTAGTAACGAATATGGACATCAGCCGGTCCGTGAGTCCACCGGCGAAGATGTTCCACTGTGCCGTTTCACCGCGCCGACGTCAATCCCGCCATCAGCAGCAAAGGCTGCAGCGTCCTCATAGGCCATGTTTAGATTTCGATAAAATGCAACAGGTAGAAATTGTGAATTCATGTACACATGCCCCTCACACAAAGTTTGTACTTACACGAATTCCAATGTCCACTTGCAGCTCAAGGCGCGTTCCGTGACCACCTGGCGGCACAGCAACGAACATTCGGGCGAACTGTCCGTCTTCTGCTGGTGATGATGAATGAAGGGCAGCCTCCACCGGTCGTGGCCACCAGTCGTGCGGAAATTATGGCGCCGCTGCATACCACTAGAAGGAGGAGTCGTTGCGGAAGTTCAAGCCAACATCAAGCTGAGGAGTTGGGATGGTTTTACGCATCTCATCGCCATACGAAACAGGACGTTTCTTCACGATCTACACTGCAAGTTGCTTCGTTTGGCGTTGGCTGTGGTGCAATTAGTGTCCTGAAGCAATTAGATACTTGCGTGTCGTGAGGATGCTTCTCGTTGTCGTTTGTATTTTTTTAAATGGAGGAAAAAAGGGGCAAAACAAAGGCAGTGACGGAAAGCGCAGGAGTTTGCAAAAAAAAAACAATTTGATGGATTTTATGTGTTAGAGAGGTTGTTGATGAGCCTGTCTGGTAGCTCTGGAAGCGGCAACAGAAAGAGACATATAGTACAAGCTTTTTTCCCCCCCTACGTTTGTTTTTAACGCAATATGTTATGAGCGGTGATGAAATGTGCACAAGCAGCTGTGCAGAGCAGAGTTATTCTAAGTTGTTGGTACACGTCCACACACTGACGGCTGTTACATTAGCATTAGAAAGGGCGCAGAGCTGAGCGCCCAATATTTTCCCGATGAATCGTCTCGCGTGTAGAAGCAGCCGAAGCATGTGGACATGCTACGACTGGGAGTTAATCGATTAATGTGTTTTGTGTGTTTTGTTTTGTGTTTTAATGAAAAACCCCCTTACTCTTAATGACAGTTTCAAAGCAATTTTGTGATTTTAATCGTTAGCAATGTGTATTAAGTTTGAACGTTTATAGTTTCCCAACCTTTCACTCTCTCATTTGTAACGAAACGAACCGAACCCGGCCTCACACTTTAACGGGTAGGGTCCACTGCTCGCAATGTGCACTAGGGAACTAGGAACTACCGTATAACACTCGTGTGAGTTGTATAACAGTGAGTCAAAACGTATGATTGATTACTATTGAAGTTGGTGGATCAATTCTTTACGGGAAGAAGTGGGCTAGTTCTTCTCAGGGACATACTGATACCGCACACCGCAAGCACCTGTTGCAACACAATGGGCAGTTATAATGTGGCCGAAGTAGGAGAGAGGAAAATGCGGAAAAGAACGCAATTGTTGGGTTGTATAAAATGCAGTTAGCTAGCAGAACAGCTACCAAAGAGATCCCGATGGAAGATCCGGGATGGGTGAGAAAGAGAGAGAATATGAGAGAAAGAGCACCTGCTTTAATGCAAGAACCTATAGTGCAACTAGGACAATAGGGGGCTAGAAATCATCATCTGGACATGCGAAAAAAAGAAGCGAACGCACGCATTGCATATCCAGTTGAGCGTTTTATCCGTTTTTAAAACCGATCCGCAACGCAATACGGACGATGATGAACAGTCGATTTACACTACCTAAGGACAGCGACGAGTTAGAACAGAGAGCATTGAACAAACATTACACAAACACTCAATTTACCAATACCTGCCATTGTCCGTTTGCGATAAAACGATAGCAGCAACACAACTGTCACACGAAACAGAAACAGATTCTAACGTTCATCATACACAGCAGTAGCAAACATCAATCAATAGAGATAAATAGAATGGAATGGTTAGGGAAAGGAATGGCGTTCGGACGGATCGGCACTTTTAGGAAGCAACAAAACTTACAAATCAAATTGTGTTCGACCGATCCGTCCCGAACATGGCTTGGTAATATTAGAAGGCAAAAAGCGTATAAGATAAAACCGTACTACTCTCGCCATCCCGCGGGTGATCACGCATAAGATCGCCGTCGATCATTGCCGCACGTGTCGTCGGCATATTTAACAAAAGTACATAAAATGAAGTAAATCACAAACACAACCCCCGTAAAGAATTACAATAATCAACGGTAAAGAAACAATTGCAACATCAACAAGCCACAGTACTGCCGTGCGTAACTAGAACAACCATTCGTTCGGGCTGTTTTATCATCGGTGGAATCGTTCATTGTTCGGAGCAAGTTTTCAGCTGCGTACCAATTAGAAGTTAGTAGTGCGTCTTACTGTTAGGTTGACTTGTTTGTTTGTTTGTTTTTTCTTCTCTCTGTCTCTCGATTGTAGTTCCTGTTATAAGCGAATATAGGAAAAACCCGTGGGACGTCAGACATTGCCGTACAACACCATTACTGCCCCGCGTTAGAAGCATACAAATGCGACAATAGAAAGAAGATATCATCGGTGGCAGGTGTGTAGCTGGATGCCTGGAAATGGGTTTTTGTAGGTTTTGTTGAAGAAGTTCGTTCAGGAGCTTGTCCGAAACAGACACGCGGAAGGCTCAGACTGAGATGGTTGTGATGGCTAGTTGATGGCAGTTGGACGGAACGGGGTACTGAACCAACCAGAAGCGGTTTCGGACATAGAAAACACTTGCCCCGTTCGTCATCATGACTGCCATCACGATACAACAGCCGTCAGACGTAGACTAGGCGTTGTTTTCCAATTTTGTTTCGATTGGTGAAAGATGACTGAGATTACACAAAAAAAAAGAAAACAGGAAAAGTTTGACAATTTTGCAAAGCGAAGGAAGCGACAGAGACAGATCGATGACCGGTACTGTTGGAGGAAAAAAAAAACGGATATCAAACTAGCATTTTACAATTAACTATTACATACAACAATAATATAAAACAAAACCAACACTCACAAGTAGACTATATACATATATTTTACCGAAACTACAAACTAAAACGACACGATACAGTAGCAAACAAACACGAAACTAGCAAAACAAAACGAATCCCCCATGAAAATCGGCATCATCCCCTTGCAGTTAAAAGGAGCTAAAAGACTTTGTGTTTGTTTGTTGTTTGGGGAATGTGTTTAAGTTTTGTGCGAGCAAGTAAATTTATATCGTTTAAACAGAAAAAAAAAATCAAAGGTTCTCAGTGCAAGTGTGGCTGCGGTGCCAATGTGCAAGTAACTGAATTGGCTGTTTAATTTTTTGGTGTAAGGGTGACAGAACGAAAAACAAACCCACTATGGACGCGAGCACGATTCCGTTTGTGATTCGAGAATAGTTTTTTTATTCCATAAACGCATCTCACTGTGGACGGTGTTTTTGTTTTTTGGGTTTACGAAAAAAAAAAACGAAAAACAGCCATTTGGTGCGTGTGTTTAAAAAAACAAAAATTTTAGTATCGTAATAATACTGGTAGATGATTATTTGTGTTTTTGTTTTGAGTTTTTAATGTGACATGAAAAAAAAACACGGAAGCAACTTAGTAAGTCGAAGTCGTTAGACAGAAGCAAACGGTCAAGAACGCGTCTTGGCATGGATTGGATACGTTTGGGTGTACAGTTGTATGGCCAATTTGTAGCACCTAGTGGCGTGGTAGTAGCATGGTTTTACAGAAGGAGTTTTGTATCATACGCGTAACAGGCAACTAACAATTAGCAGATTACCACAAGAGAAAACGGATACATTTAGAAACAGAAAGGATGAGTTGAGGTGTTGGGGTGGGAGCGGGTGTAGTGCAACATTTCGAAAGTCTACGCACGTTCCGTTTCCTCCTTCACGCTCTGCCCCGACACGTGTATTGTGTTCGGTGGGATAGTGTCGGTATAAGCATAATGTATCCTCTTAGTACACACTTAAGAAAACTTGACTGCATAAACAAAAAAAAAAACAGAAAACCACAAACGTACATACTTTCAATCACTCAACGGAACGAAAAATAGCAGCAGCAAAATAATAGTAATAGAAATTTCCTTTTTGTGCGCGAAAACTCGATGCATTAATGATAGAGCAACTTTACATACATACACAAACATAACAAATACACAAACAAACAACCTACCGGTGTAGCGGTGGTGAAATGCTACAAAACAAAAGAAATTAACAAATTAAGATTGTAAGTTAAGTAGCGAACAAACAATTAATTATTGAACGAGGGCCAACGAGTATCGGGGTGTAGGCCTCCCACAAAAATCATCTCGCACGATCGATTGGCAATTCATGAAGCAACCAATCCGATCGTGCCTAGGAAAAAGGGGTGATTGTTGTTGGTTTTTTGTTTTTGCCCAAAGCGCTCGCGAAAATATTAATCAAATCGACAACAAATGACACAATCGCGCACACAACAACACAAACGAAAAGAGCAAAACCAGAAAAATAATCATCGTGCAACACGATCATGTAGCGTAGTGTAGAAGCATATTATATTTGGTAGCAAGAAGGTTACAATACTATTGCAAAGCAAAGCAAAGCAAACAAAAAACGCAGGCCATCACGTTTTGTTTAACTTTTCTACATGAAATTGTGTTGTTTTGTAGTGCGTATGGTTGGAAAATGGGAAACCGTGTCTATGTGTGGAGTTGTTTGGCCACGGAAAAACAAATACACATTACCCCGACTTTCAATAATAATGTGAACTGACAAAAATGTGGAAAAAGCGTAGTGCCGTGTGGAAAATGCGAGAAGAAAATTCTTTAACCTTTCCACGCTGCGCTACAGTGTAAATATAATGATACAAATTGGTAAAGTAAAGTCACGAGGCGCAAAAAGGAGAAAGGAAGAAGCAAGTAGAATGGAAAAGTGGTGTCAAAGAGAAAACAAAAAAAAGGTGTCGCGCGTCGTGAATGTGCATTTTGAAGTGGATTTTTGTAGTTTTTTCGAAAATGAATTCAAATCATCACCACCCGTAAGTACTACGGTGTTAAAGGGTGGAACAAACAATAAAACGAAATGAAGCAAACGTGCAAGTAAAACATTGCGTAAGAGAAAGATGGGAAAAACTGCAAGTGAAGTAAAGACTATTCAGCCAACATGCAGCCACGGAGGAAGGTGATGGGAACGGTGTGTGTGCGACGTGCTGGAACCGACCAACAGGCTTGTTCGAGTTCGATTGGTTTACTCCAGTCAGTCTACTTCAGTTTTTGTACGTTGCCTGAAATGTATTCGAGCGCAGTCGCCTAACCCCATTTTTGTAGACAGTTACGATTGGTAGTTCCCCGGTAGTACATTTGTGAAATTGTTCGTTAGATAAAGCTAAGCTAACAGAAACAAAAACCCTGTGCGAATTTAATTACACACGCGTGTTAGTAGTAAGGTGGCGCAGAACAAAAAGCGTAAAACAAACAGGAAAAAAAGAGAAATCCCATCTCAAAATGGATAGTGATATGTTTTTAAAACTCTTCTGAAACTGTGTTTTTTTTTGTTCTGTATCTACTTCGTTTCACTCCATGAAAACTGTTGTAAAACACAATGTTTCATTTGTCTTCTCCTTAAAACAACAAAAAAAAAGTTATGGAAGGAGAACAAAAACAAACAATAAAAAAAACACACACACACATTAAAAAGGATAAAGAAAGTAGTATGATGAAGAAGTGAAAAAGAACTGGCATCCAAACTGTATGTGGCAGCGAATAGTAAAAGCAAAAAAAAACTGAAGTAACAAAAACACACACACACAGTAAAATTTGAAATCACCGTAAGAAAATGGAACTGAACGAAAACTAATACAATGATTAAACTGAATGAGAGAAACACTGCAGCAAATAGTAGCGCAACAAAAACAAAACAAAACAAAAAACGGAGAGAAAACGAAAAACATAAAAATAAAACAAAAACGATTTAAAACAAACAAGCGTCCAAACGTGTTTTGTGGATCAGTGATTGATGAACATTAACTATGGATCAGTGCGACGACGTCGTCTGGGGGTCGTAATGGGCAATTTAAATAACATTATCAGCTGTAGGAGTCGTCACCTCTTCTTTTTAAACGCTAGTGCCTGGTCAATTAGAGACTTCTGACAATTTTCTATTCCTGTTGGCTAGGAGCTTACTCTTTTGTTTTATCGTTTCTTTTGTTTTATCATGGAATCCTCTCGGAGCAAAGTATCTTCTCTGTTAATTTCCAACTTAATTTTAATTAATTAAATTAACAATGTGTTTTTTTCAAAGCTACTAGCTTTTGTAAAACATAACAAGGGATTTCCAAATGTATCGTCATTTTGAGATGTTTTCATTTATTCTCATCCTTATCTTCACAGTACGTTTCACTTAAACCTGTGTAATTGAATGGGCTTTCCCGCTCTTATCGGACATTACGATGGGTAGGCAAGCGTCACTACTTTCAGCATCGAATCAGTACCAGATTGAACCGCTTGTCGAGCAGTCATTTCTCCTAAAAATGAACCAGAAAACTATAACACTTTGTGTAATTTTTCTAGCCGTAACTCTAGTTTCGGATGTGCAAGCTAGATATAAACTTCGCCCCGGAGCGACATATAATAGTGAGATCGTTTGTAAACAGTTTAACAAACAAATTCAAATATTTCGACCCAAAGGGCTAGTGGTAAAGCAAAACGTAGACAGAAATGTAACTTCCCTTGATCTAGAGGTGTACATTAATCAAAAAGAGCGAAAGAATCGCTTGTGTGACGTTTGCATAAGTGCTACGGTCGGATGTGGTTTTAAAAAACAAGCAAGCACCATAACCATGAAGAACGAATCGGTCATTATCCTTCCGAGGGACACTTTTCAGTACTCCATCATCAAACACTACCGATGTGGTCGTCCGAAGCGGATTAACTGTGAATTTCGTGTTGATGGTAAGCTTAAATCGTCAGTAGCAATCCGTCATTTTAACCTTCTTTCCCATTTCAGGTGATCGCATGAAGCATATTTCTCCATCATCCTGTGGTCCGTTTCCTTCAGAAACCGTTTTTCCCAACCGGCATCGAAATTATACCGCTGAAATAGCATTACTAGAGGATATCATCAACGATCGCGTCTCATCCTGTGAGGGAGCCGATTTCAATAAACTGCTTATCTTAATCGGTGATCCCGAGGGCAAAGTGCTTGCGAGTGAACTAAAACGCTACGTTATTGAACAGCTGAGCACACTGCTTCCAAAGGTGAATTGGGACGAGACGGTGGAAAACGTTTACCTTTCCCAGGATAGAATCGTGTTTGACGTTAAAACCGTACTGTTGAAGCTAAAAATTCTTCACACTATTCGGGGAACCGTAGCGGCGAAGTTTATAGTCGATTTTGAGCGTTATAATAATTACGACAACGATGATGATTACGATGAGTATGGTGCTTATACGGAAAGGACTGTCTAAAAGCATCGAAAAGGACAATTTCCTTTCGTTTACTCGTATTGAAAGATTAAAATTAAGATAATCGAAAATTTACAATAAATACATTACACTAATGTTTACATAAGTATCAATTTTACTTTTCATTCTTGTTATTCGTTTTAGAATAAAAAACAAAATTTTGCAAATAATGTGCTTCGTTTAAAAACCTTTTCCGAATTCGAAAACAACATTTGCCCCTGCTGGTATGCAATCTGCTATACAAGATTTTCGTTCAATATGAAACGCCTGTGCAGTATGCAATGTGCATAACATATTTCATAGGGCTGGAAGACGTTCACAGCGTACAAGCGCACAACCTAAAGGACCTGTTCCCGCGGAGCAGGATGTTGAGTCCTAGTTTTCGTGCTATTAGGGATTATTATCTGTTTATCTTCCGAATTAATATTGATAAACACAATGTAATGTAGCTTCCAATGGTGTGAGAAAATAAATCACCTAAATACGTTGCACCTTGAACAATTCACTTGAGACGAATACTATTGAATGCTAATGTACATTTATCTCGCAACCACTACATCTACATGATACGCTTCGTACGTTCTAGAACGCATATTTGTGCGTACTATTTGCTTACATTTATTCTTATCGCTTCACTTAAACAAACAAACGTCCCGAACGTTGGTATACGATCATCGATCTTTCGCTTTCGCCGTTCCGTTCAGTTACAGTGATCAGTTCGAACCGTCAAGATGCCTGAAAGCCGTAAGCATCATCTACTAACAGCGATTGCCCTGGTGTGGCTTGTGATCGCTAGCTGTCTGCTGGAGTCGGTTGACGCTAGGCGTGGCTCCCGTGGAAGCTCCAAACGATCCCACAAACGTCCGAAGAGTGTAAATATTGAAATCTATCACCCGAAGGGTGTAATGATTTGGCACCCGTACCGTGCGGGCATGGAATTGTTCGGGATAGAAATCTTCATCAACAAAGCCAACAAACCAGCGGCAGACTGTAGCGAGGAAGAGTCAACACCAACGGCTTGCGATATTTGTCTGAACACGACCGAGCAGACGTACGGCAAGTTTATCCTGCGCAACGAGGATGCAATCATTCGCGGAGGTGATCATGTGTTTTACAATGCAATCGTGAAGAAGACTAACGGCAATGCGTATTATTCCCGTTCGAATGAGTTCTACGTTTCGGGTAAGTTGGTTGGCAAGCCATTTTGAGACTGCGAGTAACCATTTTGTGTTCTTCACAGAGAGTCGCATCTTGCTGGGTGATGTTACGGGTAATGCAAGCAGGGCGTGCGAGCGTGAAACTGCGGTGGTTGCTGCAAACCTTTCCGGCAGCGATAAGCAACAGATCGATGAGATTAAGCTGCTGGAGGACATTCTGCGCGAGTTGAACGATCAGTGTAATGCGAACGATGGAAACCGGACGAAACAATTGCTGCTGAGTGCCGAAACAGAGACCCGTTACGACGGCAAGCAGCTGTATCAGTTTGTGGCGGGAGAGCTCGAACGAATGATGCCTTTGATCAACTGGAACCGGACGCTTGTGGAGGTATTCTATGCTAGCAAAGGCATTGGGTTCGAAGTGGCTACAACGATCGACAAGCTGAAGGTGTTGCAGTTGGCCAAAAATCTACCCACCTCTACGATTACCGATATGGACAACTTCCAAACCGAGGACATGACTAATGAGATTGATTTTTGGGTTTAGAGCGTGGCTGTAGTTTTTAATCTTTGATATTTGCGGTTTTACCCATCGGAACATTGCTTTTGTGCGCAATTGTGTTATTATGAATATGGGTGCGTTAATAAATGATTATTCGGTACGTTTGATAACGATTTGTTTACATTATCGTTCGGAGCTGGGGTATTTCCCAGTTGAAGATCAGCGAAACAAGGTTCTAGCTGAGATTTGTTGTGTCTTGAACAAAAGCAGTAATCGCTAAAGAACCTCCATTCACAAGCGAACCGCAATTAACGATGCCAGATATTGATAGAACGTTTTTTGAATGAATTTGTAGACAACGAGTTCATCCTCATGTTTGGTGATAGGTATATAAATAGCAACTACTTCCTAAAGATACATTTATCACACTCATCCCATCTTTCATAATTTCTTCGTTTTCAATAAAACCAATCTCATCAGCCAACCAGGCTAATGCACTTTGCACCCGACCATTTTGACTTTCCTTTTCGGTGTGCTTTGGCACTTGCTTTCCACTCTTTCAGCTTTAATCCTTTTGAAGATATCCTTCAAGACATACAATTCCCGTACCCGAGGACGAGGGCAGGTTTGCCTTGGTCGGTATATTCTTACCATCGTATGGATAAGCTACGTCCAAGGCACAGGTGATTTGCTTGTTCACCATCCGCCCGGAATGAGGTTAAAGGATTTAACCTTAAGAACTTAATGAAGAACAAACAGCTTTATCGTGCTGACGAGACCCAGCGCGAGCGTGTGCGTTTGTGTACGTGCACGAAACAGAAAATGTACAAGAACACGCTTCAACCCCAGCAACGCAGATGAAGATGCCAAGGATGAGCAATCTGCCGATACAAAAGAGACCAATACAATGCACCGTAAAGGGGCATGGCTAAACTGGGCTCTTTAATTTTAATGAGATCAAAATATTTAAATACTTGCGACCCTGCGGTAAATGGCCAGCCGGACTAAGCCGGGGCAGGTGACAGAAGGATTGGGAAAGTGCACGACAAGCAACGGAAACCCGTCCGCACAACGCACAAGAGTCCTATGATCGTCAGTTGGAGATGGCCAGTTTTGGGTTGGGGATCGAAATTGAAAGGAGCGATGATCCCATTTGGGCCCAGTTAGCGAATTACCGAGAGCCACTTTGGGCTGGTCGGATGGGTTGCAAGGGCTTGAAAGGATCTTCAAAGCTTCTAATACCATTTAGGCGGTAAAGATGAACCCATTAGCACGGTGTAAAGCACACGATCGAGGATGTGGTGATATGGTAAAGATCTTCTCGGCAAAGGGCAAGGAAAGTTAGCTATAAATCGTTAAAAGTAAATTATGTGTTATTTTAGAGGCCTTTTGCAGCAAAAATAGTTTTATAACATTTTAAATCTTGTTTCTACTATTTAAGTTTAGATGATGATTTACGCGCCCAAAGATATGCAATTCATAACATAATTATCCTAACTACCGACGGTATACTTTATAACAGTAGAAACATACTTTCAGGCGTTCTTATTTCGGGACAAAACTTAGTGTAATTTTGTCGGAAAGTAGATTTTAACTGTTTTTTGATTTCTTTTAGTTTTCTTCTATTTTTTTAACTAACTAAGAGTATAAAAATCCAAACATGAACTCTACTTTTCTCAAACGAAATGTTTTCCCATGACTCCGTAAATCTTTTCCTTAAGCATCCATAACAACTGCCACACGCGACCATATGGTTCTCGTCAAAGTACCGCTGCCGGCAAGCTTAATCCTCCAACATCCAATAGCGCAGTACTGGTAACACCACTAAAGAGTAACTTCCAACAACTTTCCCCTGCTGTAAGCAGTGTTTTATTGCCTGTATGATTACTTCCTTCCGCCCAATGGTGAATCCTTCGATCGAGTTTCCCTTTTTGATTTATAGTTCTAGGGAAATGCTGTAGGACGAAGAGCGAAGAACGATTTCTCAGAGTGCGAGGAACGTCGCACTGTGCGTCGACTCCCTATTGTACCAACAAATTTTCCAAATATTTTCCAACGCAAATGCCTCAAGAAGCTGAATCTGGTGACGCCACCAATGGGAATGGTGACGATGGAGGGTGGCAAACTCACCAGCATGCAAGACTATTTATGTTTATCTGTTCCACTGTGTAGCTACGGGGAGACAGTTTATGTGCACCGGTTTGGCTGAGAACTGACATTCGCCCATAAGGGAGAATGTATCAATAAAGAATGGCTAAAGATCGAGCGTCGAGGTAATCCGTGTCATAATTAAGATCACTGAGCGATCCGTTGACAAGTTGCATAAGGTGGCTGGCCCATTGGAAATCCACCTTCGATGGGAAGCAAAAAACTGGGACGGTACAGTTTATTTTGTTCTTTCCCCCTGCCCGTTGGACGGACTTAGAGACGAAACATATGGGCATGTGCTTAGAAAGTTATTTACACAACACTTGGCTCGTGATTTGTTGTACGAGGTGAGAATGTCTGGATGTGATTTACAATAAACATTTTTATAGCCTTCTTCCTTTTTTGGTTGGAGTTGAGCCATTAAACATTCTTTTAGAAAGAACGTCAGCTTCTTTAAAGAAGCACATTAGAAAACGGTCTCCATGGTTACGGCATGGTCTCGTCTTTATTAAATGTTCCTGAAGGTGAAATCAAACTCGTTTTTCCTTCGTATTTATATATTTATTG
>AXCM01004863.1:0-19437 GCA_000473375.1 Anopheles culicifacies | reverse complement strand
ACTGACAAACGGACTGTATTCAAAGGCGGAAGCTGGTGTCACGCACTACTGATGTATTTTGTCATGCGTTAGTCGCTCTCAGCGCAGGGAAATGACATCTGGATGACAGCATTGCGACAGCAGGCTGATGGTCTGCGATAAACAAATATGTATTATCATTAATTACAGCTTCAACCGTAGTGAGCCTCTGTGCTTGTCTAGTTATAAATGTACCGTAACAATTGGGTGATGCTGGTGTGGTATACTAAAAAAAAACAGCTGAGTAAGATTTGTGATACAAGTGGTTCTTTCTAGCCTAAACAATTGCAATAACTGTAATACATTCTTGAAGCTAACAGTGATTTGGAGGAAACATCCGATGTTGTTTGCAATTTCCATCCACCATTCAATTTACGATGGGATTGTCCGATTTGAATTGAATTGAACTGTGTAAAATGGGATTTCAAATTAAGGGGGTGTATGCATGTACGCGGCACATGGCTCAATAGCCGTGTGGACAAATTTTTATTGCCAGTATTTTTGCCGAATGACATCATGACTTGTATACCCGATGAAGACCGATGAGAGAGGTCTTGCAGGGTGAAATTTGCACAGAAAAAAGTACTTACACGTGCGATTTGTTTGTGACAAGGCCAGAAGAATGCGAGCGGAGTTTCAGCTATGAAAAGAAGATCATGAGGAAAAGTGTATTTGTGTGATGAACTACTAAACTAAGATGACATGAATCACAATCCCGATCGTCTATTCCAGCGGAAACGCTTGACGTCATCGATAGTGGTTGAGACATAACAGTCGACTAGAGCGAATAGTAATACGAGACACTATAGATCAAGTTACTTTCAACAGCCAGAATATATTTAGTATGGTGATTGTATTGAGTATATTTAGTATCTCTTCCTCTCCGATACTGAATCCGGATCGGATGCGACAGCTGCAGTCATGAGAAATGAAAAACAAGACCGACAGTCGAGCGTCTCAATCGTCAACATTGACAGTACGGCACGGTGCGAATTGTGTCATGATCAAGTTTCTTTGCTTTCCTTCCTTGCAGTTCTCCAGCAGGAAAGACAAGGGAGGCCATCGTTAATTTGTTTTTGCCCAGCCGACAGGTCGGAAGGACGGTTTCCAAATACTGTTTGTGGAACCTTTCTTCGATGCTGCCACCCATCCCGTTTCCATAAAACGGTTTGAAGCAGTTGGGGTTTTACCCCAACTACACGGTAATTAAACACGTTTTTTTATCGCCCTCAGCAATAATAATGATTGACACAGTACCCATCAGCATCCATGTTGATGGTAAGCGTTACCAATGAAGTGGCGTACAGGCATTTTTGGGCACTGGTTCTTCTGTCCTTTTGCAAATTTATTCAACGATACTTGGACTCGTCGAATCAAGATTTCAAGCGAGAAAAAACAAACCATTAAGTACGCCCTCTGGTTGAATCCCTAGCTCTAGGGTGGAAGGTAGGAAGAAGAGCGTAGTCATGTGAGGACAAGGCCGTGACAGTCGGCAATGAGCGTTCGCGAGACGAAGGTACGGGACTGATAGACCGAACGATGGTGGCGCAGACTAGCACAAGATTATCGATGATCAAAGCGCAAAACCTGCTATAATAGAAAAGGGGTAACCGGGGGGGCGCGTTGTTTCGGCAGGGAGAAAGAACGGCAGAACGGCTTTTCGCGCAGTTCTAATGGCAATCACATAAATGATGGTCCTGTACGGTCAGCCAAAAGTAGATTCACATCCGCCACGGCGGAAGAAACGATTCTGGGATAAAAGTAGGAAGCGTAGGTCGAAGATCGCGTGTCGTCTTTAAATATAACGCCCGTTGGCGTTGAAGCTGTATTGGTTTGGTTTTGGTTTGAATGAAAAAAAACAAACAGAAAAGATAGAGAGAGGGATTGGACAAAAACAAAACAGAAAAACACATATCCTACACACTCAACAAACAAACGCAGTTTTTCGTGATGGAGGTAGAATGAAAACAGATACGCAGCATGTGAAAGCAGGAATTGCAATGTAGCAGAAGATCATTGAGAAGAGCAGTTTCAGAGTATATGGCTTTTGTATGAAACGGTCAATAGACAAACATGCGTTGTTTTCCTTCTTTTTTTATTCATGTAATTGGCACCGGTTAATGAAGGTACCTGCCATTATGTGTAGTCCGTGGTTCGATCAGTGTGCTTAGAAATCATATGGCAAATTATTTGAAACCAGGTCACATATTTATAACCGTCGTGCGTGGTATGACTTTGGCATGTGTGCACACGTTAACCACAATTACCTGTTTTTGGCTTGGACTGAGCCCCATTTGTAAGGTGATAAGAGCGTTGGGTGATGGAAGAACTGTTAATTTTAGACCACAACACAACATTCGTTTAACAATAGCCACCAGCGGGGAGCATATGCTATATTCTGCTGGGCAAAATAAATGATTCTGAAGAACGCTTGCATGATAGTAGCAGTATAGAAGAATAAGTCATCCGCCTAGCTTATCATCCGTAACGTTTGGAAGGTTGTTTTGCTAGTCTTGATTAAGTGGCTTTTATTTGGTTTATGTTTCTTTTTATAACCTTCCTTTCTTTTATGGCATGATGCAATAGCCATCCATAAGAGAACGCAAAACCATCGATCATCAGGAAACACTCCAAACGGTGCCCCCTTACTGCACCAGGAGTTTCTCCTCATGGGATGATCGACAGACACATTCAATGTCATTGTGGTGAAGCTGAAGGTGAACGAAATGAAAGAAGTGCGCGTAAAATTGTGTACTCAACTTTACAAAGAAAGAAACAATCTAGTCAAACAAATATATAAAGCATTTTAATGAGTTACGATGCTGCTTGCGCTATGTGTGCGCTATCATTCGCACGATTCGCCGCACTGGCATTGAGATGTGTGTCTAGACATCAAAACTAGGAACGCAACAACGCAAAAGAAGTGGTTTGTGGTGCAGAGAAATTAAAACAACCAAAAGCGCCAGCCAGCAGAGAGAGAGCGGCGGGCTTTATGGCAGAATGCGCTCTGGTTGTCGTCGTTCGCCGCCACTAAGTGCGGGGATCACGCGAATTGAGCACGTTATTTATTTTTTAACCACCGCACCATGCACATCGTCCACACACGGCAGTTCATCTTCTTCGCCGTCGATCATCGTGGTCGCGTGTATAAAAAGGTCAAATGCGCGAAAAAAGACGTGCGAGGTATTTAAAGAACTGTTCCCGTACTCACCAACACACACCACACAGTGTAGGTGAAATGGATTCACGCACATCGGCTTGCACAGCCCGATCGATGGGTTGCAAACGCGAACGCTGAAAGTATGAAAGTCTTTCCTTGTGTGTACCGACTCGACCATCATGTGTCAAGTTCAGTTCATCCAATGTTCGCCCAACGGCCGAACCAGTGCTGCTGTGCCACCAGCAGAGCAAATAAATTCGATTCCTCTGTTGCATATTGCTGACCAACCGCGAAGGCAATCGGCAGCAGTATTTCGTACTTGCTCAAGAATGTGTCTCTCCGTGCGAATTCATTATTTGAAACCTTGACCTCACTTTTGACGTATCTCTGGAGGAGCCTATCATAGGCAGAATGTGATTGCCCATTAGACGGCAGCACTGGTTTGCTTTCTTGCTGCGGTAATATATTGTGCAATTAGTAGTACTGTTTATTAGAAGGAAGCGTAACAGGCAACGTAGACGCAAAAATATGACGCAAATAACCTAGAATGAACTGGTTTATTTAGTGTTCTCCGCACGCCCAATGGGCGATAGAAGTTTGCAAAAATAAAACCGGCTAAACGGTTTGCTCGCGGCTAATCAGGATCTTTGTGAAGTGTAAACCAGTTGTTACAATGTAATTATTGATTAAATGCTCGATCACTAAAGCTCTACTTCCCGTGATCGGAATACGTGTATCGGTATCATTATTTACTGACCAGGTCACAGCAGCCAACACAGCGATGTATGAACTGGAGGATGAACATTAATCAGCTATATTAATAAATCTGCTTGTGCACTGTCACGAGAAATCAACACCAATCGTGTAGATAACTCTATATTTACCCTGAACTTGACCTTCAGAATGGTTAGGTCCTGTTCTCCTATGAAGAGGTTTGCCTGTGTGCAGCAGCTGTCAGAACGTTTCGCGGGCAAGTGCAATCAACACAACCGGATGCACTCTCGTACGTGTATGATGGGATGCTTGTACTCTTTATACTGCTCATAGACAGTTTGTGTAGGTTGTGACAAGATTTTGGGTAATTGGTAATTAATTTTGAGAGGAATATCGAGGTTTTCTTTTCAAATTTATTACCACCTCTTGTAATATGGTCTTGTATAAATAACTAATTGTATGTTTTTCTATTTTGTTTGTCTTTCCAGAAATGATTATACACATCCAGAATCAAGTGCTTAATCTAACTTAACCATCAACGCAGTTATACCGTGTGGGTGTGTTTGACGATACCTAAGCGAGATACCTGGCGGAGAGTTCCTTCAGGAGAAGAATTTGTCTGTTTATTTGTAAAAAAAATATTCACAAACCGATAGACCAACGTAGCCAGAAGTGTCTGCGTTCGGTGTGTAAAGTGGTAAATTCGTCTCGTCCGTTCAGAACGGAGAACAGTCTTGTGTAGTGGCTTTCCGGTTCCGGAAGCTTCAGTAACCCCGTACGCAACTGCTGCTGAGCGATAGGTTTGTCTCTGGCGCGTAAGCACCACCGACAGCAACCCGCCTCCAACACCCGCTTCTTAAAACGATGGCTGTTTTTACAAAACTCTGCCTACCAGATATTGTCAAATTAAAACGCTAGTTAGTAACCGCTGTTGTGTCCATCCTCGTGTTTGTCGGTGGCCATTACAAGAATTTACTAACTTAACGTTTTTAAGGTACAATATCTGCATTCTTGGTTTTTTCCATTCTTTTTCGTTCACTCGCACATTACTTGTATTCGATTGTTTAGTTTTCATTCCCCTCTTCCGGATATATTGCCACTTTTGCTAGTTTTGTTTGTTTTCCTACCCCCCCGCGCAGGAACCAGCATCTTTTGCATCTCCTTTATGATACTGTTTTTCTTCATCATCCACTGGTTGGACGATAAAATACAGCAAATTCGAACGATTGCTGCTTTTGCACGCTCTACATTGTTGTCTGTTGTTGTGAAAGTCAGTTTCACTCTGATTGCTGATTCCGTTACTTATCAACTGTTTGTTTCTTTTTTTTTAGTATAGCTCATACTTTAAAGTACACAATCGTATTAGGCATTACTATAAATACTTAATAGTTTTAATACTAACGCTTAGAGCACTGAAGCGCTGAACAAGGAACGAATAAAACATCCACATTGTTTGGTTGACATTTTTGCACTGATCGCAGCGAAAGATAAGTGGCGCATTTTGTATAA
Source organism: Anopheles culicifacies (assembly GCA_000473375.1). NCBI lineage: Eukaryota > Metazoa > Arthropoda > Insecta > Diptera > Culicidae > Anopheles > Anopheles culicifacies. The sequence continues at coordinate 14,036 of AXCM01004863.1, read as the reverse complement.
TTTTGGCACCCGCGCTATATCGTCAAGGATAGCGTTAACCGGTGTATATTAATTGCTTCCTTATACACAGCACAATTAAGTGGCGCAGTTTTGGCGAAAGGTATCGCAAGCAGCAAACCAACTCCTGTAGAGTTGAACACATTGCGTTAAAGCGACGGTATCCTAAAGAAGACATCTTCCTTTTGAACGTGATTGAATAAGACTTGATAATACACCACACACGCATCCCTTCGGATTGATTTTAATTAAGCAAAAAGCAAAGTTGTTTTGTGTTATAAACCCATTATCTCAGATTGTAGAATCGCTACATTGTTTGCTATTATTGTCTTTCCGGGCACGAGCAAGTATTTTTTAGCAAGACAATTTCTGTCTGTCTCTTAAAATTTAGTTTATCTCAAAAAGTACACACTCCACTACACTGCTGATCGGAGAGCATTTCTGTCCAAACGCTGGTCGGTTAGTAAAAAAAGTTTGATCCTTAATTCTTCCATCCTGCTTGCGAACCGCTCTCAAGGGCAATCGTAAAAGTACGTCACTTGATACTTAAGGTTAAAAACCCGCAACTACTTAAAAGCGAGCAAAATGGATCCATTCTCATCGGACATATTGTGGCTGGTGATCGTGGGCTTCGTGATAGCGTTCATTCTGGCATTTGGCATCGGTGCAAACGATGTAGCAAACTCGTTCGGTACTAGCGTCGGTTCTGGCGTGCTAACGATACGTCAGGCCTGCTGGTTGGCTACCGTATGCGAAGTGTCCGGTGCTGTTTTGATTGGTAAGCATATTGACAGGAGGAGGTACCATTAGATGTTACGTTTCATACATGTATCTTTCTGTTGTGTTTTGCAGGCTATAAAGTGTCCGATACGATGCGTAAAGGTATACTGGAAGTTGGCATGTACAAGGGCAGCGAAATCGAGCTAATGCTCGGGTGCCTGTCCGCCCTGGCAAGCTCTGCGTTGTGGCTGTTGGTAGCAACGTTCCTAAAAATGCCCATCTCCGGCACGCACAGCATCGTTGGTTCGACGATCGGTTTCAGTCTGGTGGCCCGTGGCACGCAAGGGCTCAAGTGGAACACACTGCTTACGATTATCGGTTCCTGGTTCATCTCGCCCGTACTGAGCGGCTTAGTGAGCGTGGTGCTGTTCTGGATGATCCGCAAGTTTATACTGAACGCAAAGAATCCGCTGGAGGCTGGACTGTTCTCGTTGCCGCTGTTCTATGGTGCAACCTTGGCTGTGAATGTTTTTAGTATCGCGCACGATGGACCAAAATGTAAGCAACCATTAGATGGTATAGTGACTGTAGCAAGCTAGCGTACTCGCTAGATAGTGTGGGTGCGGGTGCCGCTTGACACTCACCACGGTAATTATATCGATTCCAGTGCTGTATATGGATAACATCCCGCTGTGGGTGGCGCTCGCGGTCAGCCTGACGCTTGGCATCACGGTGGCAATATTGGTGCGGATGATAGTAGTGCCATGGCAACGAAGCAAGATCATCAACGGATCGGACGGTGCAAACAAAACCGGATTCATGCTCGGTGATTCGGACGGTGATTCATCGTCCAATGGTAGTCCGCGTCGGGCAAAGCGGCCACTTTCCCTGGTGGCGGGTGACGGAAAAGCTCAGCCAGTCATAACCGAGACGACCGAGCTAGTGTCACTGTCGTCGCAGCATAAGCAACAGGTCCCACAAAATGGTTTGGTGAAGAAACTCTCCAACGACCTTACGCCCGGTGGTGGAATCGGTGGCCCGTACAGCTTCAACCCGGAAATCGTGAAGAAGGCTACCAGTTTGCTCGGTGCACAGGACAAGACCAGCCTTGACAACACAGACCTGACAGTGACCAGCTTAAACTACATCGATGAATTGCAGTCTTATCACGGCAATGGACGTTTCCATCTCGGCACATATTTTGACCGTCGCAATAGTACGAACGTATCGCCGAAATCGCCCGACTCTGGACATCTCATCAATGGCGGATTGAAGTAAGTATCGTGTTAGTGATTACATAGAAATTACAAAATCTTCCTATACAACTTTTAAGTGTTTGTATTCAAGTGTCCGGCTTTCGACTTTTATCTGATTCGTTACCATTGTCCTGTTTTTTTGTAGAGAACAACCTACCGTGATCGCGCTACAGAATGGGAAATCGCCAACCAGTCCAAAGAGCGACAGTACCCTTCCAATTACCGACTATACCTTAATGCCACAGAATGTGATGCTGAGCGGTACTAATCAGGACATCAAAAAGACAGATATGGGCAAGATTGAAGCTGCCGCAGGTCTGGAACATCCGCTGATCAGCTCAGCACTTTCGCCAAACTCGAGCAAAGTACCATTGATTGGTGCCAAGGAAGGTTCCGAGGAAGACAACCGTAGGCAAAAACCGGTTGAAGAGAACGAAGACGTATCGAAGCTGTTTTCCTTCCTGCAGGTACTGACTGCTACGTTTGGTAGCTTTGCGCACGGTGGCAATGATGTTAGGTAGGTAGAACCAAATTAATACACCTTTATTACACCCGTGCAGCATTCTAATTGTGTATCTTTCACAGCAATGCCATTGGGCCATTGATAGCACTATTTATGATTTATCGCGAAGGATCGGTACTGCAACAGTCTGAAACACCATTATTGATTCTTTTATACGGCGGATTGGGCATTTCTGTTGGTCTGTGGCTGTGGGGTCGGCGTGTGATCGAAACGATCGGTAATGATCTCACCAAAATTACTCCATCTACGTAAGTATCTTAGCAGACAGGGAAGGCTTAAGTTTGTTTGTTTGTAGATGACTAATTGTTTTGTTACTGTTTATTTTAGTGGTTTTACCATCGAAATCGGTGCCGCCCTAACCGTGTTAATCGCGTCCAAGATCGGTCTACCCATTTCCACGACCCACTGTAAGGTGGGCTCGGTGGTGTTTGTCGGTCAAGCGAACTCACGGCCAATGTCAGGTGACAGCAGTAAACATTCGCATCATGCGGTTACTGCACAGCAGAAAGCCGTCGATTGGGGATTATTCCGTAACATCGTGTACGCATGGGTGGTTACTGTTCCGGTAGCTGCCCTACTGAGTGCTGGTTTTATGATGGCCCTTCGCGCTATAGTGTTACCTTAAGCAGAGCGGATGGCAACAAAACCCTACCATGAGTAGTAGAACAGCAATAACAAAGTGAGAGAAAAACAAAATGCACACCAGCAGGACGTGCGGTCCAGCATGCTTTCGGGAGGCGGCGGGGACATCGTTGTGTAAGCGCAGCGTCACATGCCTGGCGCAGGTGAATTCAAACAAATGCACCGCCATATACTCAGCAAGGTGCATGGGACGCGGATGAATGGAATGCTGTTTAGAGAACATCGAAGGTCACTTAATCTTATCTCCAGAACTTTAGTTACTTAAGCAACATCTTTAAGATAGGCATAATTTCGTACTGCAAATAGCGTTAGTTCATTCTCATCTCAGAACATGATTTTCGTACACCACTAGTCTCCAAGAGGAAAGGTTACAGGGTTTTTAATTCGGATTATACACGTGGAGAAAGTTGTAGTCGAATTTGGTAGGATGCAAAGCGTTAGCGTTCTTTCTATCCTTCACTTTCAAGTACGATGCATGGTTTTATCTTTGCGGAGCACTAGCGGTATCGCCATCAATTCGTCAGCTAGTTCCAATTTTCCTAACGTAAGTTGTAATTTTATCATTTCTCTCACTAGGTGTAGTAAAACAGTTCAATGCTACGGTAATATGCACTATGCAGACAGTACAAGAGCCCGTACCCGGGCCCTTTGCTTAGCAAAGTAAAAATCTAAGCGCGCGGACAGAGGTAGGCAGACGGAAATCTGTTGCGGGACAAACAGATGTGTAACGTGTTTCGGATTGTACATGTGGTAGTTACCCTAACTGAAGCATTCGCAATGTGTGATGTTGGTCAGACTACATAGCACGGCAAAATGGAAGGTTTATCAAAAGCTACATCTAATAAGCAGCAAGGAAATAAATATCAGCAAAATCGTGGTATTGATGGGTGTAGCAAACGTCGATAACAATTAGCAAAAAAACACAACAAAGCCATTAACAGATTGTAGAGATATTCTAAGTTACTGAACGTTAGCAGATAGTGAACCAGCAGTAAAAGCTAGTGTAGAGTGAGATTCTATGTAGCGTTATGAGTCGCGCAGGGAAACAAAAAAAATCAGCATAAGCATAAAAGAACACAAAAAATCTGCCAGCTCAAGCAAAACCTATAAATGCCGTACAAATATGGCGGGAAACCATAAAAACAACACAAGAGAAACAAAAATTATGAAGACTTTCCTTTCCGTTTCGTCTGTGTACGAGCATACCACATCTTGTAGGTGTGGTGTTTTCTATTTATCTGTTCACATTTTTTCCATCTGCAAAGAAAGCGTACGTGCACCGTGAATGTAGAATTTACGGTATCTCGTACATCAAGACACACATTCATACATTATTGAAAACTTGTCAATTGCCATCATGGTTCATTGTCCTACCTAGGGCACCTAGGGTTGATCATTTAATTCGAGAAAAAAACGACAGTAAGACTTCTGCAATGATCGTTGGAATTTACCAAACTATGAGGAATATCACCAATGCTCTCACCATCAACCATTGACAATGCTAATGCTGCCAAATTGTTGCTTTTGATTTTTCTGATGTCTGATGTCTACTGACCACACACACCTTACGCTCAACTTTACTCGAACGCCAAAAATTATATCAATGTCGTATATTCTGCACATGTCCATTTTGCACAGTTGCGACGTGTCGATTGCTGTCGAGTTTAGCTGCAAACCCCCTCTCTATATAGCTGTGCCGGTAACAAATCCCAATTGTTGAATGCAAACACACAGTGCTACCAAATACGAAGATCTCTCTGTAGGGAAGTAGTTTTGTGTACTATCTAGGTTGTAAAATCCGATCGCTTCCGCAGCCAATCCATCCTAGGCAATAAACATGTTCCGTAGATTCCGTCCTCGTGGAATCCTCGTGTGTGTTTGTGTGAACCAAGCGTAGTCACAGTGTTGGCGCGACCAGTTCTGTTTACAAACCGTCAGCCTACTGATAATTACCGCTAGCACTGTAATACTGATCCATGGGAGGAGACAATTGAAAAAAATTCAACACAAACCAACATAGGGAAAAGACTCCGTGCACAACCAACGGATTGTCATCTGCAAAAAAGTACTTATCCAGCAGCAAATAAGTTGTGTGGAACGAAGAAGCGATACTTAACCGTTAAAAAAAGTAAACAAACAAACAAACATAAGAAGGAAAGACACAGTTTCAAATGAAAGTTAGCCAATGTGATTATACAAAAAAAAAAAAACTCACCGTAAATAGTTAGCGCGAGGAATCTGTTGGGCATGAGTCTCTTTCCTGTCCTTCGGTCCCGCGCATGTGTATCGATGTGTGTATTGTTACCTATGTAAAGTGGAGTATGCCGAGTGTGCTGGTGCTAAAGCAAAGCATGTTCCCTACCATCACCACCTCGTCATTCGACCGTTGTTAAGCATATTACATGTTGAATTGAGAATGCAATTTCCGGGATAGCTGCTATGCAGATTCCATCCAAACTCCGTGTTAGTTGAAGATACGAAACAAAATAGAAGAAGAAAACAACAAAAAAAAAACAACCAAATAGATATGCAAAGCAAAGGGAGGATAGAAGCAAACAACAAAAACACACACATAAACATTTCAGTAAAGTTCTGGATGTTGTAGAACCGGTGATACCTAACGATGAACTCGGATTAAGGATTGGGAGTAAAGCAGTGTTGCTAACTTACGTTTTCGATGTGGTCGTTTTTGCATCGTATAGTATTTTGTTTTTCCCCTACTTTACCATAAACTGTGGTAGGAATTGAACCATCGCTCCTGTTCTACTTGACTTACTTAACGGATGAACCTTTGGTTTAACGGAAGAATATTGCTTTTTATATAATTTTACATCAATTTTTTTATTCTTTTGCACATAAACGTACACATGTCGTTGGGTTCGTTTATGTGTGCCTTTTTTACTATATTTCAATAAGAGAAACATCTAGGGATACCTTCACCATGAGACTGTACCGTGAATTTGTCAAAAACTCAAAACAATTAACCGAACATTACATCGGTAAAGGAAGAGAATTGTTTAGATGCAAAGTGCTATTGCAATTTCCTATTCGCATCGGATTTTAGTTGAAACTGTTTAGTGTGGAACACTTGTCTGGCAACAGTGTAGGCTGCAATGTTGATCATACACTCAAAATTATTCATTTTGCGCTAGATTAAGAACATTATTAAGGGACAATGATGGTAGCGTTTTTTTTCCTTATTAGTGGCGGTTTTAATACAGGAAGTAAATTTGCCTTTCTTTGTTCTGTTTCCAGAAAGCCAACGCATTACTTTTTCGATCATGTTGTACACGACAACAGAGCGTAACTTCACGCGAATGGCAGTCCCCATTTGCGCAACGTACACTGTAGATGTGCAGATCCTTCACAAGCTCTCGAAATCCCTTTCACGTCCTTTGATTCCAAAATGTGTTTAGAATACGGTGTTTCATGTAGCGATCCGTTTAGGCATGCTATGCGCTAGGCCAAAATAGGCAATGCTTGATTGCACGTAGCTGGATTTCTGTGAAGGATTTAATCGCACGCCAACCCAAGCCGTTTTGTCTTATAATGAATTATTTAACGCTTATACAAGGATCTTGTGTGTTTGCTGTAACTGTATAGCTCCATATCCATTTACTTTGATGAATCTTTCGTTGTACAAAAAAATTGTTTTCGTTTAGTTCCATTTCTACGCATGCAGAAAACCTCTTCGGGAGTGCGATAACAAAGCTTCATTATAACGAAGGCTCCCAAAGGCTCACTAGGAGTAACCAGAGAATGTAAATGTGCTAAACAAACAAATACGATAAGAGCGTTATTTTCGACGTGCAAAACCCAACACAAGAACACAGTAGTAAAGACATAGTTTTGACTGGCGGATAAAAAAAAGGAAACAACCATTTGGCGTAAGACCCCATAAAACAGCAGCGAACAGGATAAATTCGAGCCCAAACATCTTTCAAAACATGGAAAGTGATACTACAATGAAAAAGGGAAACTCATTCGTACTAAAACTAGACAAGCGAAGGAAAACAAGTTGATGAAAACATTGATTGTAAACAAGTTGAAGGATACGGTTTGTTAAACCAAAGGTAACAGTGCGGGAAAGCGTGAAAGCAGTGGTGTGGGAGACGTGACGTTAAGGGACACACAATATACCTGATAGCAAGATAATAAGTAAGCAACGAACGGAAGGGGGGAAAACACAATCGCTTCCCAAACACAAGCGGCCAACAGCTGCTCCGGGCTAGGCAAAGGAAATGCGATCTTACTAAACGCAGCAGAAAACAGAACGAATGAGTACGTGTGAAAGAGATTCCAACGGGAACAGTAGCAACACAGGTTCTGAACGTTATGTGTAAGCTGCGTGATTGGGGTAATTATGCAAGGAATCTAACTAATGTGCGAATGAAACCAATGTAAAAGAGCGGAAAAAACCAGTACAAGAATGAAAGAGCTCTCAAAATCAATAAATTAAGTCTGAAACTAAACAACTTGGCGCAGAGGTTACTGGCTTAATTAAATATGACACGTGAGAAAGAGAGAAGGAAAGCAATCATTCATTTGACGTGTGGTTAAATCAAGTACACACAGCCTTTTCTTTGTCCTTTGAATGCTCACTGCGATGTGTGCGTGTGATCACCAACAAAATCGCGATTACTGCTCAGTTTCTCCAGGTTAAAGCCACAACGCAGGTGCCTCGTTTTTGCGGAGCTAACTTATCTGAGGTTAGGAATCCGCAAGTCGCGTCGGTTCCACGTAAAAAGTGTCCAGTTTTCCAGTGTTTTCGAATGCGAAAAAATCGTGATTGTATATGTGTGCGCTTGTTTGCAAAGTTCTTTCTGGTGCCAATACTACATTTTAGAGCTTATCCTTTTAGGTTCTCTTGGTAATAGTAGTTAATGTTATTTGAAAGAATAATTAGTTTATTAAAGAACAATATCGACGGAAAATATCCATTTCAGGTGAGCATAACTTTTAAGATCAAATAACATTTAACGAGTCATTTATTTGCCATTTTTTACGTTTTCTTCTCCAGCGCAATTCGTTAAAGCCAAAAGGTTCTACAAAATTGTAAAGAACGATAGAAAAGCAATGTTACTGTTAAGAAGGTTGCTAAGGAAAAACAACTATGTGGCCCTCGCCTGTAGGAACCACTGTCGATGTTCGGTGTTGTTGTAAGTGCGTTTAGTGCCGATTCTTGTTGCAGTGGTGTCGCAATAGTAGCGGTTGGTGTGTTAACAGCGGAATCCTCCAAGATGCCAGGTAAGGTGACTATCGTTTCTTCATGTACTTCCACCGGCTCTTGTGTTAAAATTGAATCCGTTGAGAGTATACCAGGAGTGTTGTGCACGCTTTCCGTCAACCCAGATATACTGTGTGTTGTAAAAGGTGCTGGTGAAGCGGTAACCAATGCAAGAATCGTGATCGTTGCACTCGATGAGGTCTCCAATTCTTGATCCGTGGAGATGAAAGATTCATCGCTTGCTCTTACATCAGTTATGGGCGATATATGCGTGTTCGTTGTCAACGATACAGCTGAAGCTACTTCTTCCGTAGAAAGCATAACGGTGGAGATCTCCTTGGAATTTTCGATCTGCTCCGTTTCTGAGGAGGGTTCTGTTACGGTAGGCTCAAATGAAACTCCGCTATTTGCGCTTGTTGTCGTTAAATTACCCAAAGCTCCTTCTAATGCATCATCCGTACTTTCACTTTTGGATGTTACAGTTTGTTCTTCTGTTGTATCAACGCTGCTGTTAGTTGATGATTCCATTGCCATATCTTCATCTTGGTTTTCAGTAAAAATCGCTTGTTCGGTTGTTGTGCTTATCGATTCTTCGGTTGCAGAATATGTAACTCCTTCTACTGATGCTGTCGTTTGCACTTCAAGCTCATTTCCTACCATATTTGTTGTTAAAAATTCTGAATCGGTTTGGGCTTCTGTTTCAATGGTGCTTATACTCGTGCTTGTGATCGGTTCGCTTGTGGTACTGAATAGATCACGTCCATCAGTTGATTTTGGGTGAAAAGTTGCTTCCGTTACACTTTCCCTTGTTGATGTATCGTAAAGTTCCGTTTCTGTTTTAGTTGCTTGATTAGACTGCAAGTTGTTCGCTTCTGTTATGATATCAAATGTGGAAGAAGTTATATCTGCTGTTGATGCCCTTGTCTCTATCACTGTAGGTTCTTCGGAAATTGCAAAACTGGTAGATGAAGTAATTTTAAAATAGTTTGTAGTTGTTTCACTAGATTCGGTAATAGTTAAAAACTCAGTCTTGACGTATGCGTGAGTTGAACTAGATTCTTCTACACCATCTGTACTATTGAAGCTATCGGCATAGTTTGTAGTCGTTTCACTAGATTCAGTAACAGTTCTAAACTCTGATGTAACGTCTGAGTGGGTTGAATCTGATTCTTCAACATCTGTGTTACTGGATACTTCCGCATAGTTTGTAATCGTTTCACTAGACTCTGTAACAGTTCTACTCTCTGATGGGCCGTATGAGTGAGTTGAACCTGATTCTTCCATACGATCCGTATTACTGGATACTTCCGCATAGTTTGTAGTCGTTTCACTAGTTTCGGTAACAGTTATGTACCCTGATGTGCCGAATGAGTGACTTGAAATAGATTCTTCCACACCATCTGTATTATTGAATATTTCAGCAACGTTTGTAGTCGTTTCTCTAGATTCTGTAACAGTTCTAATCTCTGATGTGACGTCTGAGTGAGTTGAACCTGTATTATTAGAGATTTCGGCATAATTTGTAGTCGTTTCACTAGATTCGGTAACAGTTATGTCCTGTGATGTGCCGTATGAGAGAGTTGAACCTGATTCTTCCACATCATCTGTATTATTGGATATTTCAGCATAGTTTGTAGTCCTTTCACTAGATTCTGTAACAGTTCTAAGCTCTGATGTGACGTCTGAGTGAGTTGAACCTGATTCTTCCACACCATCCGTATGGTTAGAGGCCGACATTGTACTTATTGTAGTGAGATCATTTTCAGTAATATCTGTTGTATCTAGTCCGCCTTCATCCGGTAGCAAAGTGGTTCGAGGCACTGTATTAGTTTCAGTTGTGCTAATTTCTACCACAAAATCCCCACCTGTTGTTGCAAAGCTTAAATCCTGCGTCGAAGCGATATCGGTTGATGAAATGGTCGATGGTGTTTCCGTGATTGTTTCGGTGGGTATAATAGCCTCCGAGATATTCACTTCAACCGTTGTGGTACTTTCGCGTCCCATTTCTGTCGCTTCTGAGGACAGCATCGTACTGGATGGCGTGAGCTCTTGCAAATGTGTATCGCTTACAAAATGTGTAATTGTTTCCGTAGTTGGAAAGTCCGTTGTATCTTGCGTTTCTTCGGATGACGCATTTGAAAATGGTGTAGCGGAAGTATCCGCAATGACTATTGTTGTAGAGAATTCTCCACTGTCCACTGTTTCTGTTGTTAACATAGTTGGTACTGTTACAGTTGTATAACTCAGTTTCTCAGTTCCAGTTGTATAACTTTCGGAATCTTCTCTAGCAGTTGTAGCAACAGTCTCCGTTTCTCCTGCTTGTACCGAAGTAACAACAATAGTTTCTGTTGTTGCCGTTGCGCTTTCCGTATACATCTCCGTTGTTGTAGTCTGCTCAGAACCATTCATAATTATAGAATCTTTTAAAGTACTCTCGTTTACATCTTCTGTACTAACATATTCTTCAGTGGTATTTAGCCCTATGCTTGTGGGGAATATGGTCGTTGTTTCTTTTGCAAGCAGAGTTTGATCATCTTCGGGTGGTAAAATTGTCGTTAGATCAGAGGTTTTATCAACCATAATTGTTGTTGATGATTTTCCATCATACGTGTTTACAGTCTCTTCTTTTGGTTGGATATCTTTCGTTGACATCTTTGGCATAGGTTGTGTAGTTAAATCAAGTGTTGCAATATCGGGCTTCGTTGTTGATGTTAGATTTTTGAGCATAATATGATCACTTGCTACCGTTGTATCACTGTGCTCTGTTGGACTTTCAGATGTTGACGATAAAGTAACTTCAGCAGTAGTTAATGCTTGCTCTATCGTTTTCGTTGTTGAACTGTGTTGGACACTGGTTACATCCTCTTCCGGCAAATTATTCGATGAAACAGCGGTCACTTTAATTATCGTTTGCGTTTGCTCGCCACTATCGGTACTTTCCGTCGCATCATTCTTGCTAAATTCACTAACGTCTGTATGGCTGCTTACGGTAATGTTGCGTAACTGTTGCTCTTCCTCTGATTCCGCTATCAAAGGATCGATACGATCACCATCGATTCCGAGATCCGAAAACTCCACTTTGTTCAACACTCTGGCGCTGTATGGGGGGGAAGAGTATCAAAACCAAATTAAGTGAAACTCCATATTGGCTAAACTAAAATCAACATTTGACGACTCAGAAATTGCACTTGAGCAGCTCACCTTCCATAAAATAATGGACTTCCAGTTGTCAAGCCTACCGCTAAGGCAATACAAAATATCGAAATTGTACCACGCTGCATTGTTTTCCGATACAATATAACAAATGCACTATCACGATTTAAAACCAACACAATTCAATGCGTTGATGCACAAGTTTAGCAGAAGATCCTCTTCTGTAAGATATTTCGCCTCGTTGCCGAACAAAACTAGCATCGACCGTTGCTTTCCAGTTGCACTGCACTTCACAAATGGACAAACTTTCGCGATTGTGAGCTGTTTTTATTTTAAACGTGGTTAGAATGTGTTAAGCACCTTGAGATGGCAGGATGTATCGGATTCACAAAGTGTACCATATCACTTGGACGCCAATCTATGTTTTTTTTCGGGCGTCATTCACCAAATTAGCAGATGGCTATGACGAAATGCGTCAATTTGCTCTCTGCTGACTAATCCGATGTAATGTGGCGGGTTGCAGCAAATTTATGACACACTTTTCCAATAAACCAATGTCTCTGGGCGCAGCCACCGGCAGTTAACAACTGAATCCTGCATACCGGCCGCACATTGTAGCTGGTCTGGACTATCCGTATGCCGGTGGCACCTGTCGCGTCTCCGGCAACTGCCGCTACTACCTGCTGATTGATTTTTATCGAACCGTACCCGGCAGGTGATTAGCTTACCGCACTGTCCTCCACCGTCTCCGTACACGATACATCGAGTGTGTACACAAATGAGCGCAACTCTTCACGCGCTGTAATGAGTCCTGCCACAGGTAGGCATACTCTCGGTGTAAGCGCCATTACTGCACCCCCGGAATGAGGTCCTTTAAGGGTAATCGCGTCTCCCAACGGTATACTTTTGGTACTTTTATTCCTGCCTTTGTATGTATGAGTAAACATTCTGCAGCATTGGCGCTAATGTGAGGTAGTCAATAGTCATTGTCTGGTCATATGCTTTCTCGCCTTAACTGTCTGATATGGCGGGGGTGTTCTAGCGTTCTAGTTCGAACGTAATGTTGGACATAAAATATTGATGATGCTCTAAATGGAACTCATACTAAAATCGGCTCAATTACTTCCGACTCAGTGGCAGGCTTAGCTAGCCCATGTACCATGTCTGTCTCATCAGTTGGTTTTCTTCATTTTCTTATGATGGATCAATCTGCTACAAGTGTTCAAGGGCAACAGAACATATTGGATGTAAGTTTTTTTTTCTGCATACCTAGCTTCCTGTATCAACAAGAAACCCGTTGTTTTGTAATGAGCAGATAGAGTTTGCACATGGAGGTCCGAATTATTATTTATCCAAAATTAGAAGGATTTGTTCTTTGTTAGCTTTCTGATTTGCCATGCAGTACAACCTGCATGTGACCTTGTACACTTTTGTTGCAGCTTATTACTTTTCAATTGATAAACCGGCCGGCAGGACAGCCACAGGGACCATGACTCACGAGCCTCATAGTCGTTCTTGTTTAAAAGCAGCCAATATTCAGCTTCACGCTACGTCCGCCAATCGATAGCTGGATGAGTAGAACCTCTGCTTGATGACATTACGTCCAAACTGGCTTATTTTTGGTGCATAAGTCTTTCCATTCTTCCAGCTGACCCGGTTTATGCATGGGAGCATGGTTAACCTTCAGAACAGATGTTTAACGTACAGTGCAGAGGTTTGGTAGAACTTGAACTCACTGATCAATAAATAAACTAAATTACAGACAGCTGGAAGTGGTTCACAGATTAAGTGTTGTAGCTTAAAAAATAGCACAAAAATCAATTTTTCTTTTACTTCTTTAAGAACGCTTGCCATACTGTTTGTTGTTGCCAAAGGGATGTTAAAGGATAATTGGAATCAGACAAGCTTACGAGGCAAATGTTTAGCAATAAATTACCAGAAGTTGTAATCATTTGGTATCTTCCTCTTTTTTTCGGTGCAACGACCTATTCGGTGATGGTGCGACCATACAATGGCTTGTTAGTATATATGTATACTCGGAGAAACAGCCCGGAAGGGATTCAATTCCCGGTCATCTATTTATGGACGTCATCAGTAATTGAAATACAATTTCACCCGATTGAAAAACAATTCATATGGTTGGAATATACAGGCGACATTTTTCGTAGTAATGTTTATTTTGTTTCCCCTTCCTGTACTAGGTGTGTTTTTTTGTGTTTCACATTCCGCACAGATTTCTCCCTTTCAACAAATGGTCACGTTAAGTGTTTTCGTGCCGCTTTCGCGCAATGCATTAATTTTAGCTAGTTCATTCATTAGTTTTAAATTATTTAACATTACTTTTAGCTTTTTTTTAGGTTCGCTACTATGGGTTCCCTTTCCTCGCTAGTCTGTCTCTCTCTCTCTCTCTCTCGCTCTCGGCTTGCTCGAGAAAACAGGATGATAGACGATGTGTGTTATTTGTTAGTATCGAATCCTAGTTGGGGTTATAGTTTCTTTGTTTTCTTAAACAAATTAC
>AXCM01004858.1:0-20151 GCA_000473375.1 Anopheles culicifacies | reverse complement strand
CACACACACACGGCTCCTTCTACTTCAAAAGGGAAAAAAGGCTTTTACTACTGAGCTTCTTTTCATTTGTAACATGCATCAATTTCGAGAGGGGGGGTGGGAGATGGAAGTGTCCGGTGGAGGAGACTCAGGTCCACCAGCACGATCCGCCACTAGCGACGCAAATGGATACGATCAACCATCCAGCATCTCTCAGCAAGAAAACACAAAACGACAATAACATACATCAGGTACGTACCCTTCCGTCTTACTTTTCTGCTTCACGAGACGATCCACGAACACGAAACCGATCGTACAGGGCGTGAAAAAGGGGGATAAAGGGAACAGAAGGGTGTTTGGTAGGCGAAGGTGGAATAAAACAGCTAAACCTCGAAACGATAAACAGAAGCCAACATATGAAAACAGCAACACAAAAAAGGGCAAACGGAGAAGGTGAAAGAAAGACATGCAAGCAACATTAGAGGAGACCCTACGGGCAAAAAACCTAAAGAAACGCAGATTCATGCTACAACAAGACATCGAAGGCAGAAGGCCGGCCGGCGGGAACTGGGGAACGGAGTATACACTCGGAACCGGTTCTCGGACAGGAGGGAGGTGCAGAAAGAAATAAAACTGGACCAAACGGAGCAGCCGCGCAGGGAAGGCGAAAACGGGGGCACGAAAACTAATTTCAAAACATAAATCAGCTGATTTAATTGTGCCCCCGGAACTTGCGAGATCGCGAGATGGTTATACACACGCACACACGACCATGGACGCACACATGCAGGCTCTGGAACCAGAGGTCTGTCTTTCTTTGGTTGCCGTTCTTTTCGTTTTCGTTTCGTGTGGACACACCACTCCGAGGAGGGAAAATTGGTGGAATGAGGAGGAGTGTAAGGGATCTCCATTCGAAATGGCTGATCGCACGTGATCGGACGTGAGGATCGTGATCGTGTTCCACACGGCCCGTTTTACAGCAATAAAACCCCCTTGGCAGTTGATGTACTAGACGGGCCCAATGCTAGATGCTCTATTTGCAACTACTGCAATCCGCACCAATAGCTACCGGTTTGGACTGTTGGTAACACACCATCTAACCTGCCTGGACTGACACATACATAAGGGTAGGAAAATGGACAGCCATTTTTTCATAAAGTTCAATCACGCAGGGTACATGGCTGTTCGGAAACTGAAACAGTAGCTGACTTTCATTAGCATGTGTTTTGTGAGGATGTGAGGCTATATGTATATTCACCATTATTTATTTAAATGATTTATATCATCAGCAAGAGCGGTCCGGTCATCCCTTAAACATCCCTTGAAGTATTCCAGGATAACAAAAACCCTTATCTGTCTTACCTGAGACTTTCTTTATTCTAACAAAATTTATTTTTGCCGTCGATGAGAACTTATAACTGGAGTAGGTTCCCCAAAGGGAGCGGTTCGGTGGCCGAGGAGACCGAGGCGCCGGTCTTCGAACGTACAGGACCGAGGTTCGAATTCCATTCGGGCCGTTCCCCCGTACGCAGGACTGACTATCCTGTTGCGGGTACCTTCAAGTCACGGAAGCCAGAAATGACAGGTTAAGACCTCTCGAGGTTGTAGAGCCAGAGAAGAAAAAGAAGAAGGTTCCCCAAAGTCCTCTCTACTAATGCTACATTTACACAAAAAAGTAAATCAAAAACATCTTTGAGATGTGTATCTTCCCTAACAAGTTCAACGCGTTCCAGGATATTCGTACTTTTTTAACCAAAAGACAAAATAAACTTTAACAATTTTGTGATGAATGTTCCGTGTATCAAGCAAGCAAACTACCGAAGTACGTTTCTCAACTTTCGCAGTCTTCATCCTCCACACAGAACCACACACACACTTGAGCACATTGAAGCGTGGTTCTGCACGAGTTCAGTACAAGATGACTCAGACATGAGTGTGAAGCAGTGCGAGTTAGTTATTAGTTTGCTTAGCAAACATCATGCCAGGACACACGCACCCGCTTCCCCGGAGTGGCAAAAGAAAAACTATTTGAGTTTGTTGATAGTTTCCTTCTTCTTTTTTTTTGCGCCAAAGGATGATGACTCTATATGCGGTCTCGCAACATAGCGCTGTTACCAAAAATAAGGTTTCCCAACCAAATTGTTTCGCTCTCTTCTCGCTCGAATTGTTCGTTCCGAAGCGCATGTGGTGCAAGAAACGAATTGATGATCCTTACAAAAACGCTGCGTCCGTTTCGGGGGAATGCTAGCGCTTCCTTTTTCATGAAAGGAGTGAAGACGTCTTCGTCTTGTGAATAGGATTTGATAGAAAAATTCATTAATTATATCGCATTCTGGTGCTGTGGAAGGATTGAACGTTTCCATTCCTATCCTCCGAGCTTCCCGACCAGCCCCGGCCGGTACACGATTGTCTTTGGGAGATGTTTTTCCTTAACACAGCTTTGCTGCCTTGCAGGCTTGCATTCGGTCGAACGATTCGTCCATCCAACGATCGACCATCTCGGATTGATGGAGTGTTAGTCTAATGATTTTTCTAGCAAACCACAGCATCCTGAGCACGGTGTCCTGACGATGAAAAATGATACAGAAACCCCTCGTGGCAGGACGCATCCCACCTCCTGCCGGAGTCGGTACGGCGGGCAAAAGAGCAATCATTTGCCTCAGGATGTGACACGCAACGATGGAAGCCATTGGTTCATTTAGCCGGATTTTGCCACTCACTCTAGCTCATTACCGTGCCGCCACCGAACGGCGAAGGGTTTTTAATTGTTTGCTGTGAGAAATTGACAGATGTGTAGCACGCAGCCTCTTTGACAGCTGATCGTTGCTAAAATAAATGTTTTGATGACCGGCCTGCCAAAGAAGAACACACACACAAACATGCGAAGGGGCCGGAGACCAGGCCTTTCCCCAAACAGGCAATGGAAATCGCTGCTACGATTTGGCAAAACACCGCGCACACTAAATGGACTGTTTCGAGTGGTTTCGAATCTACTGAGCAAATGAGATCCTTTCACAGGACAGGAACAGGAAGATTAATGAACGAATGTCCAATTTCCGATACGAAGCCGAAAACATGGCATCTTATAGACTTCTGGCACAAAGTGGTTCTGTCCATGCATTAAAGAAGCTACAATTTGACTAACACAAGATGACTTACCAGGAGTGAAGCGATGCGTTACAAAATGACAAAATGCATGGAAATTAATTTTCACAAATAACAAAGACCGTGCATTCCGTGATCAATTGACATCAGAGGAATTGTTTTATAGATAGTTACCACGGATCCATACTAATAAAACGAGAAATCTTTTTTTCCAAAACCCCCAGCTAGCATGCTCAACTGTCTTATGTGTCTGTCAAAATTCTTCTCCGACACGCACACCAAGAAGTTTCTGAACAAAATTCTCGCTTTCCCTGTAGTGCAATAACAAATAATGTCCATTTGAAATGAAGTCAGCTGTGAAAAATTTTCCGATTTTCCACGTTCGTCAAAGGTCAATCTCTGCCGTGCATGCAATCGCAAACGATGGAGCTAGAGACTTTCAAATAGGAAAAAGTTTTCCCAGCGAAGAAAAGTTTGCCACTAATGAAACACAACAACAAAATCGAAAGGGAAAACCAACCACACACAACCAGTTTTTCCCTTACAAACCCAACCCAGGAAGTCTCAGTAAAAATACTTTCCCGGTTCGACGGTAATCACCCTCACAAAGACGTAGGAGAAAAAGAAGAAATAAATTTTAATGTCACGGTCGTAATGTGAGAATTCGCTCATCTGTTTCGGTGGTTAGAATTTTTACTTCGAAAAGGGAAAAGGTGCCTAACCGGGCAAAAGGGACGAGAATCGATTGGACCGTTAGCGTCGAGTAGATGGAAGAACGCTGTGACACAATAGCCGTCCGAATCGTTCCGACGAATATCCTTTCACCAAGAAAGTTAGTGTCACATTGGTCTCTCTCTCCCTTGCGTTTCTTGTTTCTAACCGAACTGTCAGTTTGCTTCCACTTACAGCTCCACTTTCTTCGGAGCAGATTTTCCTCACAACGCGTCACCATGGCAACTGGAGTACGCGCGTGGAAAACAGCTTTTCATAATTCAAAAATGAAAAATGAGATAATAAATTCAATTTGCACGCCAGTTTCTTCTCGGGCAGTTTCTTACTGACTGCCGTCCCGATTGACACAGAAACGCACACCGACTTCATTATTCAAAGAAACCCCGGGCACGTCACAACGCCACGCGGCATATGGAAATGCCCGGGGAAGGAAATAAATACACCACACCACGCTGGCGACTGGTTCGTACGACTGGGACGACGCTCTAACCATTCTTAACGATTTTTGCGTACGTCGACAGGTGCACCGAATCGCTCCGAATATGTCACTAGAGCTGGCATTTTCCAACACGAACAACTACGGTTCACGTTACCTCGGCGTGACACTCCCCCGGGTACGGGTAAGAATGGCGATATAAATCAAACAACCAAACCAACGCGTTGGGAGCGTTTTTAACGATCACTCGTATTAAGCGCCGAGTGTCACCAGTTTACTCCAAATAAATCCATCGAAACAACATTAATCTTTTAGCTTCCTCGCGCCCACCCTCTAGACTCACACATACAAATTTAATTCTTAACATGCCGAAGCGCACGTTATGGTACGTTAATGATCTTCTTTTTTCGGTTTGTTTGAAGCTGGGAAATATTTTAATTGCCTTCATATTTTCATGACGGCTGCCTTCGTTAGGAAGTTTGCTACAGGATGGAGTGTTAAATGGAGTAGAAATCCTTTAGTTTTCTTGGAAAACATAATTTCACTTGCAGTTTCAGCTGTTGCAGTGATGGAAAACGTGTGGTGCTAAGCGGATTGTTTGATGAAAGTAAATTGTACTTACAGCCAGCAGGTGTATGTACTTTTAGGAATCATAAGTCTAAGCTAACCAGGCACACCCCAATGGAATGGGAAATGAGGTTTCAATAAATACGGTATTTTGTTATGGGAAACGTATCAATCATGTGTCACATCTATAGATTTATAAATTATCTTTATACTTTCAAAACAATTTACTAAAACTCTTCTTTCCCCTAAAGCATTCCTCCATTTAGAAAGCAAAGATTAAATCATTATTCACCATACAATCAATCCAAATCGATCTCAATCCTTCTTCAGAAATAAATTGCCATTTTGCTCTTTCCCCCAGAAATAACTCTCCCCCAACGAATCTCGTTGCCAATAACATAAAAAAAAACAGCTGATGCTGGTGAGCCCACGTATATGTTAACTTGCAAAACGCAAAAACGAAAGTGAAATTCGTTTCCGCATCGCAAAGAAAAACTGAATCGATTACCCTGGAGTTTTTCCTCTCTTTTTTTAGCCATTCCTTTTGAAGGACACAAGGACACTTGCGAGTGTTATCAACACTTGACAATCAGAGCACCAAAAAGGAGTATGGCAAGCTGTTCAGCACAGACAGACATTGCGAAGCCTTTTCAATCTTCCCATAATAAACATGAAGAAAAAAAGTCTACGATGGATTTCCATGACACACTCTGTACTCACAATCGCTCAATTTTGTTGGAAACGTTTTTCACAACATACGTACGGATCGGGTTATGCTTTCACGTCCTATTTTTTTTCTTTGAAAAGGATAGCAAAACACCCACCACAATCTAGTCCCTTCCATATATACACACACTCACACATGAGAATATAAAACCGATTTGCAAAACAACGCGAACGCTGATTGCCTGAGCAGCGCAAGAGAGAAAAAAAATGGCGCCAAAACTTATTGTAAACGAATTAGATAAACGCTTATCTGCTTATGTGATATCTACGAGACGCCACAGGAGAAAAAGAAAATCAATCCTCACGACATCTCACCTCACCGTACTCGGAATTTCCACGACCACAACACGGTTAATGGATGACACCGCCACCGGCTTCGTGGAAGAAAAGCTAAGTCAAAACATTTTACCATCATCCAACCCATTCCTCGTGAAGTAAGCGAATGAAATTTACAGAAAGGGCACTACCAACGAAAACACAGAGAGAGAGAGAAAGAGGCCTATAGTGCAAGCGACAAAACAATTTTAACACCTTCCCTTTTGCGTTAAAAACCCCAGCCCGGTTGGAGGATCATTTTTCATTTCAAGATTTGTGGCTTGCTGAAAATTTTCCAGTGTATAAGATAAACCGGGCGGGAGGGTTCAAAGTCCACCGGGAGGATGAAAACAAGGGGAGAACAAAAAAAACAATCCATCATTTCCTCTCGTCGGCACAGCCCGGATGAGAATGGCACGGAGACATATCGCGCGATGGAGGCCTGTCAAATATTTCAATCCAAAATGATTGAAGTCGGCTTCCCGCACGCGATTGGAAATGGAAGTGGACGTGAAGACTGGGATGACGTTTATTTCTTCTTCCTTTTCTTCGTAATCTTACGAGATAAACAGCCATATTTATGCAAAAAAAAACATCCACCCCGAAAAACACCTCGTTTTTCCTTCTTTTCTCTTACTGATGAATGAAAAACCCATTACTTTCAGTGGTTTTCCTCGGTCGAACAGGGAAACATTTCCTTGACTTTAGATTTCTGTTTGTGTTTTACAAATGTGAAAATCAGTCCTTGAAAAATCACAATGCAATGGTTTCCCTCTCCGTATACCCATTAAAGCGCAAATCTTTGACCAAGATGGCTTCCTTCAAGATGAAACACTCAACAACAGATCTGAGATATAAATTTGAAAGACATGAAAAAAGTATAATTTTACTTAAAAGTTTCTTCCTCTTTTGCTGAACAAAAAACGCAATAGCCGAGGAAAATATTAACATCACGGTATGAGCGAAAAGGTTCTTGAATGCTTCCGGGGGTTGATGTGAGGAGATTTGAAACTTCTCCTTTTTATTACATCGTCCTTTGTGCCAGCGAAATTTGCAAACAGCTCTACAAAAGGAGCGCAACTCTTAAAAACTTTTGCGACATTTGCTGATTTTAATTTTTTGGTTCTTTTCGAAACCCATCTTTACAACACAATCTTTCCAAACCTATCTGCGATCACTCAGCAGTTACCCTGTTGTGAAATGAATGCAAATAGTGTTCTCTGTGTTGCGTCATTCGCTTGATTACATGCAAACGACCTGGTCGTTCTTATCTTCATCTTTGTGACTCCCCTCCCGAGTGGATGAAGGTGTTTTTTGGACTGGGGGGGGATCCAATCAATTATTAAACAACAATTACTTCACATGTCCCGAAAGCTACGGAACGGAAATCCTTTCAACGGAGCGCTTCAAACATGTCTAACAAAACGCGCTGACAGAAGGCTTATTATCGTTGGGGAATGCTTTTTTTGTTTCGCGGTTCCCTAACTCATAACGTTGAAAATACATAATTCAGCACATGGAGACGCATGGTGTGGGATTTTGTTCAATCTTGCATTAATTCCCCTGCTTATGTTTGTATCGTCTGATTAATCTTCTTGTTCGTGGTTTAAATGTGGCTTTAAGCTTTTATAAAAGTCTCAAAAGTCAAACAGAATATTAAAATAATGATGGCGGGAGAACATAAATCATCAAGAAATATTTATTATTTGAATTTTTATTCTAAAGTGCTTTTCAAGTTATTTTTAATTTAAATAAATTTTTAAAGTTCATATAAATTAACACTAATTCCAGATTAATTCCTCAGTAGATATGTCAACAAATACTAACTGACATTTAGTAATGGCTGTCATTAAATTAATTTCCCTACCAGCACTCTGCGTATCGAATATTTACGAGAACGATACGGAACTGCACACAAATGTCCTCCACCGGACCGAAATGTCTACATTCGTACGGGTCAGTACACCTGACAAAATATTGACGACTCGTTTAGATCATAAATGTTTCATAACGATATACGTGCACCGGTTCCAACTGGTTCGCCAAAACCGCTTCACAGTACACTTACCGCTTCGTTAGTGCACGTTAGTGCATAAATCATCACCCACCACCGATGGCTCACCGTGCCTGGCCTCCGATGCCATCCCGTCACTCGATAAGCTGATAATCAAGATTATGTAACAACGGTTGAAACTGCAGCAGCAGAAGCAGCAGCAATTGATAAACATCAGCAGTGTTGGAAAATCTTGCAAAAGGCGGAAACCCGGCACCGAAACACTCCCAGTACACGATAGCACGCTGGTACGATGCACCTTAGCAAGTAGACGTTGGGCATTAAATAATAAGCTCATCGGTGCGTGCTCCTACACACATCGTATCGTATTCGGTCGTCTTTCACCGTCCCCTACCCGGGTTTTCCCGTCAGCTCGAGTGGAAACTATTTTTCCACCTTATAAAACACAAGGCCCTGGGCCTGGGCAGCTCTAAACCTGAGCGCTCCGGGTTCTATCCATTGTTGCACTTGATATCTCGACTCGACATGACTAGACAAAGTGTCTACATAAATCTATTATATTCCACATCATGCCTGACATATTCTATTCATATCTTCCCCCCCTCCCCTTCTTTCCCTTGAACGCCACACTTCGCCACCACTTCGTGTCATTTTGAAACTGTCCCCGCCTAACCCGCGTGACTTCTTCACTCCGGTTGCACCGTGTACGGAGCCAGTGAAGTGAATAAGATCTCGGTGTCTTTCCAAACTGACAGGTTCTCGTTGCCCCAGCACCGCCACTTCGGTGCTTTCTGAAATGAAAGATCCAAAAGCAAGAGGGCCTTTAAAACCCGTAGCATCCAAGCTGAGCAGATACCCTTGGCAAGATGGGGATAACGTTTCTGTGCGAAGCCGGGAAAGAGAAGAAGCCTTGGTTTGGTGAGGCCATGAAAAGGTGTTTTTTTTTGCTTTGCTTTCGTGTTTGCTTCTTTCCATTGCCGTATGCGAGAAAGCAGACGTACAAGAAGCCTGAACCTGATCCGTGTTGCTAACCGTTCGGGTATGAAGCCCCGGGACGAGTGAAGCGCGCTCCGTTAGACACACCTTCTTGCAGGTCGTGAGGATACATGCGGGCGTACGGCAAACCGATGAAGATGAAAACGATGAAGCTGAGAATTATAAACCAAAGTGAGCTCGCTCCGGTCTCGAAGCGGAAAGGCACGGATAGCGAAACACTCTAAAGGTGTCGCTGTTGAAATGAAAACATCCCGTACAACCTGCCCTTCCACAATCACCCTGGGAGCCGATAGCATGCCTCCGCACCGTTGGGTGGCTGCCGAGAGCTTAATGCGCACAACAGAGTTCTGGCTGAAGCTCGGACGGATGGAAAAAAATGGGAAAAACACCCACCAAAAGTAAGCCCTAGAACCAGAGCGCACTGACGGCAGTACTGTATCGGTGCTGTTTGACGAGCCAACCGTGCATGGGAGTAGGCGCATACACACGTTCACATTTCGTGATGGTTTTGATGAAAATGAGCATATCTCATCGTCGGCCGATCTTGTGCTGCTGTGAAGGATCAAAATCAAACATCATAGCGCTGTGTCTCGAAATAGTTTTGCTTTCTTGTTTTTCGTTTTTTTTAAATCTGTCATCCATTTTGTAAACCACGAAAGAGATGACGGCCTTTCAAGACAGGACAACACTAACCACAACACCGAAACCATCACTCATGGTCGTCTACACTATGGGACACATCAACTCAATGGTTTTTACTTTATTTGTTATGTTTTTTCTTCTTCTTTTATATGTTATTTCTTCATATTTATAACTTTTTTAATTTCTTTCGTCACTTTTCATTCTAATATTATATTTTCTGTTTCTTTTAATTGTTTTACTTAAACTTACCAACAGCCTCAAATTTCTTTTTGACACACATGATGGTTTCACTTTCAATTTTGCCTGCGTCATAAACCCCTCAAAAACCCCAAAATATTCCACTTGAACCCCCATCCCCTAAAGAAACACCCCCAGAAAACCATCCAAAATTGTAAAAGACCGCCAGCGCTGAAAGGGATGTTTTTTTGTTCTTTTTTGTGTCCTTTTGTTTTCCCTTTACACGTCAGTGTCTTCAACGGCAGCAGTGCATTGCATACATATATATATTTCGACTCAAACTCTGGATGAAAGATTCGTTGTGACGCAACGATGGCTGAAATGGATCCATGGCATAACTGTCGGCTGCTGTTGCCAGGCAAGCGCACCAATCCATCCGTTTGCTCTGTGTACATCAAACCCAACTACATAGCGAGATGGGTTTGGGATGTGGGTAGTGTGCTGGATGCACACATCAGCCAGAAGTGACCAGCTAGCTACAGAGAGGCATTTGTAAGGAGAGCTCGCAAAGAGCGAGCTGCTATTAAGGATTATATCCCTCTGTCCATTGGTGCACGTGAAGGGATCGGGAAGTGGAATGAGTTTTATCCTGAAGGGTGATGGGCATATATGGCCGACACCGGTCGACTGTGATGATCCCGTCGCTGTGTATGTGTTGGTGATCTTTGTGTCCTGTTTCACATTACAACCTCCCGATGATGCCCGGGCTGTGTGCGAGAGTGTAATTAAAAGTATTGAATGTCAGATTTCTGATAGCTTTCAATTACCCGTAATGGAAGTGCATCCGTGTGGCCATGTGCCATCGGTAGGGGTGTATGCTAAAATTCTTGCCAAAAATTAAACAGGGGAAATGGAACATACATAGACCCGATGGCCTTCAAAACATGACCGCTCGGCTCATGTGTGTATGGGTGAACTTGAAATGTTTGGAATCTCGTCCCCGTACACGAAGGGTGATGGGAATGGGTTTTTGTTAATGAAAAATCAGACACAGCAACTGGAAACGAGGGAAAAAGGGGTTTTTAACATGACAGCTGGAACCGGCGACAAAAAGTTTCCATTCTATTACAACCGCACCGAAGGTGGCACAACGGTTAGAATTCTAAATGTGACCACGTTGATGATGGAGAGTGTTTTTAAAATGTCAGCAGGACAAATGGTTTTCAATTTTCCACTATGACACTCACCCGAATGTGGAGAGGAGGGTTGGCCGAAAAAAAAAATTGTGCACCATATGAACAAGAACCCCCCTGGCAACAGTTAACTTGTGAGCATGTGCTGGATGGATGAGTTTACCCGTGGCTATGGAAATGAAATGCTTCAAAAATAGCACAGAACATAAGAGCGCTTAGTGCTTTTTTTTTGTTTACCTTTGTAAAGAAATACCTGAAATTTGTTTTTTTTTCTATGGATGCAAAATTTTGATTGCCTGTTCCGTGTAAAGACGACTCCATTTCATTACAAAGTAAGATCTTCTTTGCTCCAAGTGCAGCACCACACAATGTAACCGTAATGATTATTAGAAGCAAAGAATTTAAATGTGTGGCACCTTCCAATTAAACCCTAAGTGAGTACCATTAAGCTGCTACAGGCCGCAGCTTAACACCCACTGGTAGAATTTTATTTACGACCTAATGCCCATCTCACTGCAATGAAATACCACTAGCGCTACTAACTGCATCCTACTGCTACTCTCAAGAGTTTGGTGCAGACATGATGATGGAATTTTTAATACCACAACTACCCGAAACTCCCCAACGGCTCGATGGAATGCTAACAGCCCGCTATATTACCACCCTGAAGTCAATCACCTAATTAGCTCTGTTGCTAATGAGACGACCGGTGTCTCGTAAGACGAGTACTCCCGGTTGGAGTGTGTTTTATGTGCGTGTGAGAACACTCATACATTGTAGCGCATCCTGAATTTGAATCGACCGAGAGGACATCCTTCTGGAGCGTTACCGTACCAGTGTGCATCTCCCTAGGAAGATGTACGAGAATACATCTCCCGAGGCAAGTCTCTGCACATCCCTTCCTATAAAGAGTGCACTTGACTTTGTTGCAGCACAATAGAAGCTGTAATTTGAAACCATACTTCTATATTATATATGTCAGAATGAATGTAGAGGGATAGTTGTAGTTTGAGTTATAGTGAGAAATCCAAAAGCGCCCAACACATCAGCAAAATATCTCTACATAGGAAAAGGTATCATAAAAAGCAAATGAGTGTGAATAGTTTTTCTTTTTTTCTTATCACAACTTAAGCCGCTTCTGAGCACTTAACCTCAAACATGAATGCACGAAGGATGTACACCTCGAACCACCCACGCGCCCAGGTAACGTCTGACATGGCGCTTCAAACTTCCCTGCGTGATGCAGTCATTCAGTTTTAATTAGAACTCGTCGCTTTCCAGTAAAATTATCCTGCTAGCGCGTAAGAGGCGGACGTGGCATCCGCCATACTTAGCTAATTATAATCTCACCTCTCTCCTCCTGCGGTACCATTCATCCTGGAATGAAAACCTCGTCCGCACGGTCGTTATGAAACTGCGGGCTGACTGTGATGGATCCTTCACCAAGCACAGTAAACTCCGCTACTCCCTACGCAGCCCAAAAATCTCGTCACAATCCCTCAATGAACACACGCACACACACACACAGAGGCCAGATCTTGACAGGGTGATCCGACCGACGACGGGAATTTTACAATCCACCCCTTCGAATGCACTGCGTTCGCGTTTAGGGCCTTATAATTAGAATTCCTCCCGCTTTTCATACGCACCCTAAGCCGGATTTTCCAACGGTGCAAATGAAAATGGGGGAAACACGGTACAGCAACGGGGGACGATGATGTTCAAATTTAACTTTGACCTTGAAAACTGTCGACCGCACTGTGCTGTGTATTCGTCACTTTCCTCTATATATGGTTGAAGTATTTTTTCGTTAACATTGGGAGGGTGAAGAGCATTTTCCCGTTCCATTAATGCAGAACGCACCTTCGATGGTCGATGGTTTGAATGTCAAAATGCAACGGCTCACGCATACAGACAAACCGACGACCGAAACCGTTTAGATGCAGTTCACTATGCAGTTCTATTTTATTTCTCTCACCCAACACCCTTCAAACCGAGTTTGCTGCACGATTGTTCTAGAGCTACTCGCTGCACTGCATTTCAGAGTGGTGCACATTTACACACGCATCACGCACACATCGTGGTAATTGCACGCCGATGCTGATGGTGGTGGTTCTCAAGGACACCGTGCGCTATCGAGTGGACCACCGGTGAGTACTCGGACAGCTGACGAGAAATTCGACTGATGCACTGTTCGTTATGCATTTTGGTTGGAAAATTACTAAATTCGACACATTGTTTAGTTATGTGAGGATGAAAAGCGTGGAATTAAGATGAGTTAGTGTATTGAATTGTGCATAATTGCATTCCCTTTCCTTGGTGCATTCCGTTTTACGTCGGAATTAATTGATGCTCACAAATAAATTGACGTTTGCGAATAATTTTAGCGAGGAATTTGATTGTGACATTTCATACAGTCAACCAAATCCTCTTTTAGTGTAACCTTTAGTATTGCCCCAAAATCATCCCCAAATATTCGAAATTGGACGCATCAGGCTCAATGGTTTGACATTTACTGGTCACACAACCAGCCTGAGCCCGAGCATAGACACGAGCTGTAATATATCATTCACCCAATCGTTGCTCTTCCCAAAGGACTCTCCCACACACACACGCCCTCTCTGTCTCTCTCTCTCTCTGCGTACCAGATTGTCGTATGGTCAGTGGCATTTGGACATGCTTACTGCACGGCTTGTCAGTAAATCGGACGTTTGGTGCGTTTTTCGGAACGGGAACATCGACACCGAACTCCCGTAAGATCGCAACGTTCAACCCGGCATGTTGGATGTTTGTGGTTGATGCCTTCTAATGCCATGGTCATGGTCTGCTTGAGCCACTTGCTATCAGCCACTGCCTTTGCACGGTTTGAATCCATACATGTGAGAGTATGTTTTGCATAAAGCTAACACAAAGGCCGCCATCGTTCCTACTGCAGTCATCCAACCGCTGGACAACTGCGGCAAATGGCTACGACAGAGTGCGTGAAAGTAAAAGGACGTCCTTCGAAAGGACGAACTGGCAATTCGGTTCTCTAAAAAAGGGCAAACCCACCGACATAGTGTGTGTGTAAAGCATGCATGTTATTATTTTTCAACATGATAATGTCAGCCGGAGCGGATTCCCTCAAATTCATCCTTCCACATTTTGTGTGCTGCCCGCAATAAAAGCGACCACAACACACCGGCCACGAGAGCGCAACGCAATGATTGGGATTTATTACATAATATTATAATAGGAAAGAGTTCTCCGTTTTCCCCCCGGCCATCGTGCAGCTCAGGCTCGGTGATTTTATGCTGCCATTGTCCTTTTGGCACGACCACAATCACAAACGCTGAACTAGACGGAACGCATCGATCGTACTCCGTGTCGTAGTCGCTGCAGGATGAATGCAAAAACGGATATGGATGACCGAAAACTGGCTCCCTTTACGTCATACAAAAGGCAGACACATACGTGCACGGTGTGTATGTATGTGGCATCGCAAGCATTTGTCAGGGCGAGCTCCAATCCATTATATTCTAGGCGAGGAGTATAAATTAATTTAGCGTGAATACATTTATTATCACTGTTTTGTTGTGAACCATTCGAGCCTGTCGCTTCCACCCTCGGTGACCACCATTACTGTTCTGGACATGTGTGAGCGTGTGTGTTTTTTTGAGACGAAGAATGAAAGACAAAAAAAATCCATAAGGGTTGAAGGTGGTGGTGCTGGTTCCGTTCAAACCAGCGAGAGAGAATGACCTTTCTGTCGTGTTTTTTCTACTTTCAGCTTGTTATTTTTTACGGTTCAGGTTGGGTTTCAAATTTCGGCTGTCAGTAAAACGTGTAAGATTCATTTTATTATCCTTTCAGTAAGCTAAATTCGTTATTAAAACTTTTGCTATTTAAAAATAAACGAGTTTCGGTAATGATTTTTAAGAAATTGAAATTTTTATGCGTGGCGCCGTGACCAGGATCATATGACTCTTTTATTCGTTTATGTTTACCTTAAAATATGATATTGCAAAGAAAATCATCCTAAATTCCATATCTCCTCCATGGCCCAATGATTATTTTAAACTCATTTGAAAATGCTGATGGTTAATGAGCCATCATGATGGAAAGGAACCTTCCCGTACGCATTTCTATTCCAGAGCTCCATCCTGCAGGATAAAAGCATCATTTTTATTTGCTTTCCCCTTTAAATTAACCCGGTTTTCTTCACCAATCAAACTCAACCACCACACGAACCGGAGGAAAGTCGGAGTCCATCGGCGAGTGCGGAGAAATCCGGCAAAGGTCACCTCAGCAAAAGGGCACAACGGAAACCTATAAATCATCGTCAAAACCTGCACACTTTCCACCAACGGCTAAGGTTTGGCCCTGCGCGTCCACCGCGGCTGGAAACCGGTTTACTGGTACAAAGAAAAACTGGACGAGCTTGCCGATGTTTGGGTTGGGTTGTGTTGAGGTTGAAACGTACGCCAACCAACCAAACCCCCGCGGTTGGGCTGTTGGTGGAGACCCTTTAATTGTGTCAAAGATAAGCCATTCGGTTCAATCGGTTCCGGGCACCGCGCTTCGTCGATGAAAATTTTGCGATTATATCCACGCGATGGGGAAAAAGTTGAAAATGGACTTTCGTTTCCGGCGGAGGATCCTGGGATTATAAATTAAGCTAAGGGCCCTTATCGGAAGCGGAAGTGGAACAAAAATTTACACCACAAAGCGCGTACACTCGTCACTCGACGTCGAGCGCAAAGATAAAGCTGTGGGGAGGGTTTTGCGAACAATGCACGAAGGAGATTAATGAGCCGAAATCGTTTTGCGTTTAATTGATGAAAGGAAATGCGACCGAAGCACCTGTACGGTGCTGAAAGTCCTATCGCGATAGGAAGTCATTCCCAAAACCAGCCCTTAAGCAGCTTTAAAGTGGCAAAGTTTAAGTAAAGCGCTTATCTCACTATGCCATTTTTAAATTCGAAGCAAAACTAGACGTAAATAGACATCGTAGCAAGAGAAATGGTTTCGTTCGGTTAAGATAACGTCTGGATTTCTTCCGCCCTGCACGGGAAAACCGTTCGATGCTCAATTTACATCCGCAAATCGGTTCCTCGCCTTTCGAATAAATTGTCCTTTGTCTGACAAAAAATGACCCGTAATTGGGAGTGGGAGTCGAGCTAGTGGTGTGCCTTCCTTCCGATAAATAATGTTACACACAACTAAACCACCAGCACCAGATAGGATTAAATTGATAAGTGAATCAGAAATTTGCTGTTGGCTGCTTTATTTTCCCTCCCAGCGCCGATCGCCGATGCTAGGAAACTATCTAAAACTGCTTTCGGTTGCCGCAAAAAAAAAAAAATACAATAAAAATTGTTTTTGGTTTCGATTTACATCCTTTCCTAACCCTTACCTAACTCCTCTCACCCCAAGGCTCTAAAACCAATAAACTAAAACCACAACGGGGTAACGGAGAGCAAGCTTATCGTCGCTTTCAATCGATGGTGCATAAATTTCCGGACCAATCCTACCGATTGAACTTTTCCTAACCCAACACCGATCCCACTCCCTAAGTGTCTCCGTGGAACGAACCCGAACCAGCCATCTAGTGTTGCAGTTTGGGATTTTACTCCTGTTTTCCTGCTCCACCATGCAGACAACCAAACTACTCGGTTATTCTCTGTCCGGTGCAAGAACTAGCACCGCTCCATGCTTCACGAAACACAACACTTTCACTCCTTTTTGTATGCGTACATTGTACATTATCCGTATGCTGCCACCCGCTCCCGAGTGGAAACACACCACTACGTACGTTTGCAACAAAGGGTCATAATCAAATCGAACGGGATTTGGACACTTCCACTGGGACACATACATTTGTCTTGTTACATTACAAGGTGCTTGAAGAAATTACACTATAAAATTTTACTTCTCGTCTTTTCGATACATGGAAGAGTTTTCATCTTGTGACAGTTTTCCACGAGCCCAATTTATCGAACCGGGGTAGGTTTTGAAAGTAACAAGCTGGAGTTTCCATCTTGGATACAACAGGTGTGGAGATGTGTAGATGGGGCAAGAAGAAAGACTCGATTGGGAACCTCGTACACACACACACACACACAGTAGGGATGATAAACGATCGAACGCATGAATCTTGTCCCGGCTGTAAACGTCTGTAATTGAGTAACGGTGCCAGCCAGTGGGATGCGAAAAGGGTGGCCAATGGTGGTCGGTGTGGTACACCTCGTGTATGCTACCTTTCATCAGCAAACCGGGGCGTCTTAGTAATGGTGTGAATTGAAAAGTTGCCTTGAGTAGGAATAATAGAGAACAAGAAATACATAATTTTATAAAGTTAACTGTTTGACAATAAAATCAACAAAAGAGTATTTATAGAAGATAGAGACAATAAACACAATTGAGAGAAAGACAAAGTGTAACAAACAAATTAAACTAAAGAAAGTAAGTAGAAATGAAATGAAAAAACAAAATAAAGGAAGAAACTGAAAAAATAGACGAATATAGTAACAAACAACAAAACAAAGAACAAAATAAAAAACCAATCAATAAAACACAAAAATAAAAATTAAATAAAAAAGATGTTTAAAGAAAGTAAATGAAGCAAATCTATAACTAGAACAAGGGTATGTTACTCAAAGCAGCCTACCAGGGCAACTATTCGATTCACCCTTCAACCGTACGGTCAGGTTTCGTTCGAGGTGGATGAACGGTGACTCGATAGAATCGATAATCGATTCTTTTCCATCGCCTGCTGCACTATACAGTAGCGAGGGCTTCAGCAGCAGCAGCAGCAGCTCGATTTTTCGCTCCCTTTGCACCCATTTTCCCCTTATCTCGTTCTCAGTTCATTATAACGATTGTTCCGGGTGGGGTGGTTGATGCGTATGAGCGCATGTATTTGTGCGTAAGTTAAACCACACGTCCCCCTCCCCCACCCAACGCTTCTTAGCTTCCCCTTCAGAACACCTACTGAGCGCATTAAACGAGAAGGCCGAAGACAGAAGCGTACGCACAAGAAGCCGAACTAGAGTAAATGCTGCTGAGCTCAGCATCATCATCATCAGCACCACGATCGCTTTCCTAAGCAAACAGCTGAGATTGCAAAGGCATGCCCCCCCTATCTCCCATCCCCTTTCCACCCCCCTATTCAAGATGGGGAGAAGAAGTGCCTGCGGTGCGTGTCTAAATTTAATTGGAAGAAACGTGCTCAGGCAACAGTGCCCGTACATGACGATGACGATGACTATGATGATGATGATGCTGACAGTAGGCGAGAAGCGAGCGAAACAACAAAAAAAGGGCCGCAAAGTGGAAAAAGGTCTCGCTGCCGCAGCGCATCAGCGAAAAAGCATCTGCGAAAGGGATGGGATAGAGCAAATACGCGATAAGCGTGCTCCAGAAGCTGAGAAACATCAATCAAACTTAATGAAATTATCGAAAACAAAAATTATCTACCACGGTGCGGTGCGATTGCCTTTTCGCGGGGGAGAAGGGGGAGGGCTATATCGCTGGGAGCGAAGGGAGGCGAAACCTTCCGAGGGAAGGGGTCTTGGTGTTGAGTAAGTTTCGGTGGAAGTGATTTCTTCTTTCTAGAGCACCATCATCTTCATTTGCATATCGCAATATTGCGAGATCATTACGATCGGTCTGCTTTCCGTTCCAATCTGGCCTGTGCTGTTACTCCCAAACAGAGGAAGTGGATTAATACACTTCCTTCGGTGAGTTTCGGTAGGTTTTGTACGTGAAAAAAAAAGTCTAAATCAATCACTCGCTCACAGCGGGTGGCGCGAAGGGTAGAAACATCGTCGCCTCGCAGGATGTACTGACCTGGATAATCAGCCAACTACTAACTTCATTAATCCGGTTACTCGGCTATGGGACGTCGCGACGGCGACGGTGTCGGTGTGCATGTCGGAAATCTGTCGCCAAAACTGGCCCAACCTGTCCGGTCCGGTGTTTCATCGCTTGTGTGCCGACGACGACTACGGTGCCGGTGTAATGAGTTGTCTCCGTAGGTATAGAAGGAGTGTCTGGACACTAGAATAGCCACCTAGAGGTATCGATCTCTTGTCGATGGTTGCGAAGATGTAGAAAAGATGTGACCTCATTACAGAGCTAGTTCAAAACAGCTGTTTGAGAGGCTGGACATTTGACTTGTAAGGTACATACACTCCTTAAGATTCCAAGCGAAAGTTGGACAAACTTTGACGTATAATTCTCAAGCTCCTGACATCTTCAGGATTACAACCCAATATCAAAAATTGATTGAAACTACTTTAAAGACTACTTTATTACTAAGAATGCTTCTAAATAACACAGGAAATTGAAAAAAGAAGCGATGCATTAGTTTCATCGACAACCATAACCTCTTATCTTTAAACGATGTATTAGAAAGAGCTTCTTCTAACGGTTCGATAACGTGTGATCATTTGAATACGCACTCAATGTCCGTGAAAAATATTACCACTACTGAAAAATGACCCTACCGTTCTCTTAATGTCTCAATTTTACCGAAACATTAATGACGCAACGACAAGCAAAGGCAGACAAAAACAAAACCAACCTAGCATAACAATAAACTATTCCTTATCGCCCATCTTCGGGGTCATATTTTTCACCCGAAAGATAAAGCCGAACCAACACGCGGCTGCACGTAGACGAAGCTAATGCATTCGATTATGTTGCTACGGTTGTTACCGTGGAATCGTCGAAACCCGATCGACAACACCGCTGCATCGCTCAGCGTCTGCTGCACGTAGTGTGGTAGTAGCAAGGCTCGATCTTGGCTTTCCTTTTACCCGCCGGCCACACGGTGCACAATCGCGATATATTATCGCGATTAGAGCACACCGAGTATGTGCCCGGGTAAGCTGAAACCGGCCACTCGGCCAGACGTTGATTAGCTCGCTTGACTGTTAGCTCGGGTGTCGCGCGATCACCTTCGAAGAAAGCGTCTTTCGTCCGCCTCCTAGACCACGGCGGATCTTGTCAGAGTGGCCGGGTAGCTTTCTTCGTCTTTATTCGGGGCTGTCGCACGTGAGATTGAGAGGAGTCGATCGTACAGTCTAATGACCTGAGGATCCAGGAAGCCAACCGGTGTACAGAGGAACCGATCGTGAGTCTGCCAAACTCGCTGCAGCCGTGTTAAGACCAGTATGGATGGTGGAAATGGAACACGCAATGGGGTGTTGCTATTCCATAATGGCTTAGACACCCGGGCACGTTAGACACGATTATGGAGTATGGAGCACCAGCACCTAGCGATG
>KI423846.1:8923-22878 GCA_000473375.1 Anopheles culicifacies | reverse complement strand
TTTGGTCACGTAGGCTTTCCACGTGCAGCGGTGTCTAGTTCTGTAGCTGTCTGCGTGTGGCCTGTATGATGTCGCTCAGCGCATCGTTCTAACTTGCGTTACTCGACGTATCGTTCTAACTCTAGCTTTACTCCAAAATCAAATATTCGCAATGCTCCATCTTTTTTCCTCTAACTTTATAAAGACAAATTTTTCATTTACTTTTAATGTGTGGGGATGAAATTTATGGCAAAAATAGTAAAAAAAAAGCAGTGAATACTCATTGTCTCGATGCAATGTATATTTTAAGTCAACATGTGAGGTAGTTTTGTTCCTGATTCGTTTTGAAAACCCCTTGTATATTATTGATCCACCACGATCCACATTTTATTGTTAACAGCATCGAATAGTACTTGATTAGTAGTGAGGTTTGTAATGTTTCTTCAGGGCATATTTTGTCGACTAACCTAATATTGATGAATGGGCATGAGGCAATCCTTTCCTTCGCCGTACATCCGGAACCAGCAATGTTCGGGATAAGGCACGTTAAATTAAGTAATGTAGTTAATTTAGTTTTTCTTTTTGAAAACACGTGCTGCAATGGCATGGGCATGAAAAAAAACTTTGGCCCGGTAGTAGCATCGTATCGTAACATTTACAATCTTTTTTGTTATCGTTTATTTTTATTGGCTCCTCGAGATAAATAAATGTCTAAAGGTAATCTTTTTCAATATCTACTAAATATCACAAATTTGGTAAAAATCGGTACAAGCAGTTTGTGAGGAATTGCTTAACAGCTCTTTTTTTGTTCTTATATGGCCTGGCCGTATTAGACTTGATTTACCACGTAGCTGGATAGTCAGTCCATGCTAAGGGAGGGGACGGTCCGAATGGGATTTGAACCCCGGTTTGTGGTATGATCACCCGATACATCTCTCCCACCGGGCTGTTCCTACTTGCTTAACAACCCTAACAGTAAGAGATTTTTTAATTTATCCAAGAAGGAGATTTCTCATTCTGGGTTTAATTTTTGGGGAACAGCTAGCTTTATGGGGATCAGCTAGTAGGTATATAGCGATCAAGCTTATGTGCAAAGCAATATTGTCCTGGAATTCTATAGAGTAACAGGAAAATGGGAAACCATTTCATTTCGTGAAATTCACCCGTTTATTGTTACCTTTAAATTGGCTTACATTGAATATCTCCCTCCCATGCACAGCAACAAACTAAGATGTCGGAAGGTGCCAAAAGCCATGTCTTTTACATGATTGGATCTGAAACATGCTTTTCTAGGGTTTGTTGTACTAGATGAACCCACAAGGTATCGAGTACATTTCCAAAATCAAGTGTTTATTTGTTTGAAGTAACCTGACTTCGTGGAAGGGTATCGCTTGTATGGAAACTGAGCACATGTGTTAAAATTGCTACAAGTTTTCTTTTAAAGATTTCCGTGATAGAAACAACCTGCTTGTACAATGTTCGTTACCGTTGTTTTTCCAAAAGCCAGTGTACATATTTTTCCGGGCCGAAGGGTAGGAAATATTACTATGCAAGAATAATATGATTGATATTTTGCATACATTGATTTTCTAACGGTGGCAAGGTTCTCTGCTTCTGTACCATGACCGTACAGTCTAGGTGACCCAGTATACTGTCTCGTTTCATTGTTGGTACGGTCAATTTTGCGTCAGCCTCGAAGCGCCTATGTTTTAAATTAGGGAGTATGTTGAAAGACACCACTCAGGACACAATACAGGAGGATGTTTGTTCGGGACTAGAAGCAACGGTTGAGTTCTTATACATTTTTCACACAGATATCTCCAAACTGGGTATTTTGTGAGTGTTTTTATTAAATTTTGCGAGTGTTAAACAACGCATTTTACATACCGTTCGCTGTTATATACCAGCTCTAATAGATATAGTAAATAAGATTTTCTTTCCTTTTATTTGAATACGATTTTAAACCCGTGGAGAATATTATCTTTGCCTTCATTGCTGGCTTGAAGTAGCATGTTAAGGTAGTAGTATAATTTCCCTCTACTTATTTATTATTCATGCAAGCTTTTGCTTCCCCTTTGCACACGTCCGCTGACTGACTTTCGCTTACGGACTGGTAACATTTTGACACTTGCAGTCCTTTGCTCCGGCTGATAACTGAGTGCCGTACAGTGAGTGGACAAAAACAAAAAACTGAAAGTAACCCAATAAAAAAAAAAGACAAGGAAAATCCAGATGAAAAGGCACCGTCAACGGTGACACTGTTTTATTTATTCAGCGCAAATTTTATTACTCCTGTCGATGGGTCCCGGCCATGGAGGTGCCAGGAAAGTTGCGAGGATCACTTTGGTTGATTTCATAATGATAATGACCGTCCGTAAAAGTATTTCATGGATCCTTCAAATTAAAAGCATATTATTTTAACACGATTTATACCTTGTCGTGGGCATTCAACGAAGTGGAAAGGTTGTGTTGCACTGTATGTGTACGCTGAGCTGAAGTAGAGTTGTTGCAATTCTACAAGCGGTAAAAGGGCATCATCCACTTATACGGGCAGGTGTTACTCATTATTTTGACCATTGCACCGACTATTCAAGTGATGCGAGAGAAATGTTATAATTTATCGGATACGAATATTTCACCTATACACACACGCGCGCATACGCTTGTTACTGGTGTCTTTTCAGCATTATTCATGTGCGAGGAAATTGTTGTAATAATTCTACAAAATATGGACATCTTGCACTTGCAACAACATTATTACTTGAGTTTAGCTTGTTAAAATATGCGTAAGGTATTGGAGAACGTGAAAGCTTTAATTTATTTAATTAAAATCAAATAATAATTTTAATTAAAATACAATTTAAGTTCGCATAGTTTTAGTAAAGACTATCTTTTATGTTATATGAATACAGGAGTTTATTTTTATTTCAAACTAGCATTATAATCAATTAACATTACACATGTTTATATCATTAAAAATAAACTAAAGTGAAACACCTTCACTGAAACATTTCGGGGAAGTATCGTACCAACACGATAAGGACAAAGAAGTGTGTATCGATAATCGGTTTACTTACCCGAAAAGGGGAACCAGCGGTGTTGCCAGGTTAAGCGCTGGTCATTTTTCCATCCTGTTGGCCTTTGAAGGCAATTAAATTTTATTTTCCACTTTAGCACATTCTATGATCTGCCTTTCGGTAGTGAATCAAACGGTGGCCATCCGTAGCCATTTTGTACCTCTTGTGGAGTGCATAGTTTTCCTTTTTTTGTTTTTACTTTGACATACAAACATTTCCAGCTGATTGTACTATGTTCCGGGGAGTTAAAAATTAAGAACTTTTTTTTTCTTTCAACAGGAACGATTGCTTGTGCAATTCCGCTTTGTATAGTCGCGCTCGGTGCAAGCGAAATAATTTGTCAAAAAACGATGCATCGAATCTTTGAATTGATTTCTAACGCTTTAATCTATCACAATCGTATCGCTATAAACTAAGCTATTTACTATAAACTTTACTCTGTGAAGGAAAATGATGCATCTTCTAAACATTTGACATCACTCCGTAGCGAACATGCAAAAAGGCACGGAAGGGAAAATCAACCAAAACCAGCGACACTAATGTTACCACCACCCCGTGGGTGTGAAGGACTGTGATGGGTCGGTTGTTCCGTTGACTGGTACTGTTAGCGCCGGTGAAAAGGACAGCGAATAGCCGAGGCAAATCGTGACGGCGGCGCTGAGCACAGTGAAGTGAGGTGTGAGTGGTAAATAGTTTTGAGGTTTTGAAATTAAACCAAAATAACGTTGGTTTGCGTATGGAAAGTGTTTTAGCTGTCGCCATGCAATGGTGTGAGCGTTTGTCTGCGGTTGGAAGTGCGAAGTGCCGGTCGGAAACGGTGTGAACACGACGGTGCGTCTGTACTGTTCTGCTTCCGATGAATGTATTTCGGTTCAAATGACCAAGGGTGTGTGTGTGTGTATTGAAATGGTTGCGTTTGAGTGAGTTTATTTTACATTCTAGCCCATTTTAACGTCCTATTGTTTGTGTGTGCGTTTGTACGTGTAGCTGGGCGCCTCCATCGCACAGTGGAGAGAATGGAACCATTAGGAAGATTTGTTTCCATTTAATTTTCATGGTACTTTTTACGATTTGTTTCACATGCTGTGTGTATTTTTTGTTTGTAGGCAGAATATATCGTTTATACGTTCAATTTGCAACATGCTGCAACAAGCTGCTTTTCCAATGCATGGTGCTGAGACGATGGTCCATTAGGCAAAGTCAGGTTGAATTATCGTTGATGACAATAAAAGGAAGGCGAAGATGTCAACTCCAAAGACGAATCATGACAAACATGTGCACATGCTCTGTGATTCGTGATGATTTGAGATATGCTAACAAATGGCACACCTACATTACAAGTTTTTCCAAATTTTCCAACGATTATAAGCCTTGTTCCTGGGATGGTTGGTACATTTCTTTTTTTTTGTCGATGGAGTTTAATTGTTGTGCTGTTAATTTACTTATTTGCTTCGGAATTATTTTAGATATTTCTAATGAAAAATATTTATATGCTTATGATTATTACTTTGCGTGACCATACGGCTTCGTAGCCGTCATAATGGAGTAAATAAATAAAATAAAATTATTACTTTGCGTAATAACCAAATCTCCGAACATGAGGATGCTTGAGAGGATTAATGTTCCTTAACATACCGTTACTAAAACATCTGCTTTAGCATGCTTTGACCTTCACACGCATTAACGATGAAATGAATGTCTTACAGCTTTCCTAAAAAGAAGAAATCAGAAAAGGCTTAACACTTTTCTCTCAGTTCAACTGACATGACAACAACTTTATGTGCAAAAAACATCTACATTGGCTTTCATGACTGAGTTCTGTTGCTTTTTCGGTGTAGCGGTTGGATTAGATATGAATTTGTGACATAATCTCCAATAACATAAGTAAAAGCTTACCACACATGGTTGACGGTATTCATCCGCGTATTGCTTAATGTAATCGGCTTATTGCATTTGTTTTGATGTCGAGTTGGAAGGATGGAAATGTCTTTAGTCCTAATATCTCCAACTTGTTCGCTTACTTATTCACGGTATTTTCATAAATCATAAAATATTAGCTCTAGCTGGAACAAACATAATGTAAACAACATTTATTACAACACATAGTTTGTCGACCACATATTTGCATATAACTTTACTTGTTACGTTCAGGGTTTGTTCAGTCACTGTCATCTCGTGTCATAATAATTGTGTCATGAACCACGACAGGATGGAGGATCGAATCCCACCCAAACCGTTCCGCCATATGCAAGAATGTCTGCGTACAATTCAAGTCACGGAAACCAAAAATGTCTTAACTGGAGATTTTAGAGCCGTAGAAGTAGATATTTTGGATCCCTATTATAACATACTAACTTCTTTAGTGGAATAGATGTTTTGTGATCTTGATGTGCTGTAAAGCTGTTCTAAATCGCTCATAGTCGAGCACTATAACCAGCCTATAATCGGTTATGCCGGCATTTATGGTTGTCGCATCAACGTCATGACTTCACCCAAGTTATGGCCTATCACGTCTGTTTACGTTATTCAATTTTGTGGTTGGTGTAATGAATGTAACTGTCGTAGCTAACGTATGACCCAAAGCAGGTGAAATTCTGTACAACTTCAATAGTGCATATCTTTTTCTCTCCTATGTAAGTTTTATCACGGTGATAAATTACACATGATATTTTTTTTTTATATTCATGAAGAACGGCCAGGCCGTATTGCTAAATTACACATGATATGTTATACGTTAAATATTAACCGTTCCATTACAGTTATCTAATGGTATAATGATGTTTGCATGAATAGTTTTGGGAACAATGTGGATCGTCAGGTACTGTAGATCCATCAGGCTGACTACGATACTTATACGATAGGTATAGGTAGCGTACCACCCAAGTTTAAGGTAAATCTCTAGTTATGTCCAGCTGTGGGCACGTAGTGCAACATTGTGTTGCGCTAGTGTTCGTGGGACGGCCCGGGATGCAGCAGCCTAACGATCAAAATCGGGAGCCAAGGCAAGGCAGATCGGTTACAGCTTCTAAAGAGGACATTTCTAAAACTGATAAAAATAAAGCTGTGGTTCCACTCTCGTAACTCTCTAATTAAAAAAATATTTTAATAAAAACTAAATGCCTTTCTGTACGTAGGCTCCGTATTTGTTAGCAGAGTGGTTCCACCATAATTTTGATTTGTTCGCACGTTTATCACCATCCTGGAACCTGGTCGTAAATCTGAACGAGTCATATTTGGCATCTTTGACTTGTATTGCCTTTAACAAAGTCTGTCAGTTGTGCATATTTAACATTTATTAAATGTAGTTCCTATTAAAAGGAACTCATTTCGTCTATGTGTCTATCAAGTTTTACTACTATGCTACCACTTAGTGAATATCTGATCAGAGGTTCATTTTCCGTTTTGGAAACTTCTCTGATAGTTTCAAATCATTACATCTCTTCAATCGATCCTGTAGTATTAGTATAGTGTTGTTTAGAATATCGTGAAGGTATTCTGCATCTTAATATTCTTGTATTGGGTAAACTCTAGATTCTTGTGTACAGGGTAGACAACTTTCACAGTTCTTTATACTTACTTATCCGGCGGATCAACCGTTTCGTTGGCTTGGTTTATTACAAAAATGCACGGTCCAAATGCCCCGTCTCCTAACCCAATACCTCGGCCTACATGGCGGACGGATCAACACCATCGGCTCCACCTCAGTTCAGGCTTACCTCAGCACCTTTGCTCAAGTGGATGGTGAAAACTTTAAGGAATTCTGAGAATTTTCTATTCGAATCTCGATATATCAGAGGCGTATGTGAATGCTACACCGATGATTCAGACTGTAAAAGAACGGTGGGCGGCCTACATTCTAGCGCGTATCTCAACATCTACGTTTTCGTCAATGCTGACCCTTGATCTAAGGTATATGAAGTTTGAGGACTACTTCAAAAGTGCCGTATACCAACCCTGCGTAGATCAGGACTCGTTGCTTTGCTAATGGGGTAGTACGGGGTGAGTCGTCCGGTGGAAGTCTGGTGACATGCGCTTAAAATGGCCACGGGAGTCTAGCGAATTTAAACCGTGGTACGATAGTGAGGTTATTGTACAACTCTTAGAGTGCCAAACGGTTACGGAGTCAAAAAGAGAAATGTTCGAAACATCATGAAAGTGACGTAGGCTCTTCTACCCAACTCCTATATAAAATTTGAGGGGAGTGGAAATCTGGGAAACCTGAACGTAGGGTGAGCAACCATACAGTAAACCTAACTGTAATTAGGCTCTCCAGAGCTACGTGGGAGTTTGAGCGGAGTGCCAGTAACCACTGTCTCACTCAATTACACCGATTATGGAAATTAGTCAAGAAATATTTTGAAACGTATTTCACTAAACTAATCCGTGCTTCATCCGTTCTTCTTCTATGGGTCTACAACCTCGAGAGGTCTTGGCCTGCCATTTCTGGCTTCCGTGACTTGAATGTACGCGCAACAGGATAATCAGTCCATCGTACGGGGGAACACAGTCCGCAAGAGATTCGAACCTCGGCCTGCCCGTTCGAAGACCGGCATGGCTTTCTCCTCGCCCAACAAGCAGCCCAATCCTTGCTGGGTATGTGTAAATAAATGGTTTGATATATTCCTTCTGGTGATTCATTATGTTCATTAGTTTTTTTTTCTTTCTAATTACATAGCATTATAAGTCATTAAAATGTTATTCCACTAGGGTAAGAAATGCAACTATTTCTTGCTTTGAATTTGAATATTACTTGGAGAGATATGAAGATATGTGAAGATAATGGAAAATCATTCTTACCTTAGGAAATTAACTTCGGATGTAATAGAATGCAGTAGAGATTATAGCTCAATCGTCAAACACCATTCTAGATAACCATTTTTTACTCAAAGCTTTTATTATTGGTTTGTATTCTATTTGTTCAGAATCTTTAATAGCAATGCTCCGGTTGTTACTGTTGTTTGATGCCGGAGCGTTTCCTGTGTTGGAGTACATATGGTACTAGTACAGTTGAATTTTCTTTACATTGTTTGCATACTATATCTGTATCGTCATAGTGGAACATTTAGCCGTTTAGTTTGATTGCACATTCATTCCTGGCGGGATGCTGAAGTAACTGTACAAACAATATGCGTACTGCAATGTGTTGCTGAACAACGAAACAAATGCCATAATAATCATAACTGCTATGGTCCTACCGGCCTTAACTTACACTTTGGTTTAG
Source organism: Anopheles culicifacies (assembly GCA_000473375.1). NCBI lineage: Eukaryota > Metazoa > Arthropoda > Insecta > Diptera > Culicidae > Anopheles > Anopheles culicifacies. The sequence goes on along the minus strand of KI423846.1, from coordinate 14,601 downwards.
ATATACACATTTAGGATAAATTCATGTTGTACGTATATCTCGTTGTTGGACTAATCATTCGCATTCATGCGGTAACATCTTTGTCACTAAAATGTCTTTTTACCCCATATTAACACACGCCATTGATGCAAAGTACAGTTTGCTCGTTCTGAATCCCTACTCCGCATGCATGCGATTATTTATACAATTCCCTTGGATTCCATTCCAGTTCAACTAATGTCACTTACAGTCTAACAACATAACAACGATCCTTTCGCAGAAGCACTCGAGAAGGGAGGAACGCTTATATGAAAACATTACATGAGCGTATAAGTCGTAATTTGGCACATTATAGCATACACTTGCACATTATCTAGCGTAGAGCTCCTGTTTACGATTACATGATAAAAGCAAACTGTGCGTAGGTCATTACGTGTTCTTACTATCAATGATTTCGCACGCCTCGTAATGAAACTTTTAAGATGCATCTTGTGCTGTGACAAACATGCTGGTGCTGGGGCGAGTTTTCTTCCACATTGTGCAGCACAAATTTTATGTTAAAAATGAAAAAGAGACCCAAAAAAAAATCGCACATCAGTACGAATTCATATTCGAAGAAATCTTTGAAAGTTTAAAGCAAAAATGAAATGAAAAATTGAGCCCAAGGAACTTCCGTTTTCAGGAACATGCCGGTTAGGGAACAATTTTCGTGCAACCACCATGTCGCAGAAAAAGTTTTTCGCGTCTCAAAGTTGCTTCTACCAATGGGCAAATGGTTGGATGATTTAGTGGAATTCCCATATTTTTTTTTCTTGTCGGCCTCATCTTGCCTCTTTCTTGCCGGTTATTCGAAAAAAAAAAGAATTGGTGGCCAAATTGTGGTCGACAATTGTAGGGGGCAGTTTGCAAAAGAAATCCAATTATCGTCCAAAGAGTCATTTCGAATGCATCGCTCGGGCCACCGTGCGGCAAAAAAACGTCTTCAAATCGCATTCAATTTGTTTCACAAGTGCATTTAAGGAGAAAGAAAATTTCCCTCGTTTCGGAATTGCATCATCGGTTATTATCTGTGCGTTATAATTTGCGTCTTTGGCTGCATGGCTGCCTCATTGGAGGCTTTCATTTGATATGGGGTTTTGCTATTGGAAGTCATTTCTTTTCAGCCGGGCCAGAAACTATTCTTAATTCCTTTCGTTCAGTAGGGGTTTGAATTTTAGTGTTTAAATATTGGTACAACTCGAATGCGCGCAGTATACAAAACGATATTACACATGAACTTTAAACAACTCTATAAATTCTTCCTAACAGTTTTTTTTTTGCTAATGGTAAACTATGCTTCAAATCGGCATTACTGATATGTGGTCATAAATGTGCTATTTGTTGGTAGTTTGTTTTTTCTTCTATCGCCTCAGTCCGATTATGCAAGCTTACAGTTTTATACAGGTGAGAATCTTGCTAATTTTCGAACGAAAATCTTCACAATTTTGTTCGTAGTGCAATAATTACACCATCGTGTTCCCTTAAGTAAATGACCGGTGGTTACTTCTGTAACACTTAGTCGGTCTTCTGTTTTAGACATCGTAATGGTGCGTTCGATACACGGAGCCTATACTTTATAATCGTTGCAACCTCGTTAGACACTTTTCTTTAGTTATAAGCAGCATTTCCTGGCGAAAAATAAAGCAACCTTTACACTGGAACCAAACAACAAACATAAGCTCAATGTTTGTTTGTGTCTCCTTCGCTATAAGTCGCCCGACGAAGCCAATGGTTTGAGCCTGTTTGAGTTGTAATTTTTTGTGGATAAATTTAATTAAGAACGCTTACCAGCTTTTGCGAGTTGTTCATTGCTGCGCTACTCACTACGCTTCTTCTTTTCCTACTCTGGTATACGGTTGTTGGTACAGTGTGGCCAGCTCATTGAATATAGAGTCGTGTCGTAGATAAATGCTACTGAAGGTGCAGTGGACGCTTGAGCGATATGCCTCTAAGCCTTCGATTCAAGATCTTCTCATTTGGCTATAAGTTTGCGTGTATATGATGTCAATGACTTCTCCGTTATAATATCGTTTGTATAATTAGTATATGTCTGTGTATATGTATATATATTTGTCATTTAGTATATATATGTTTATAAACCCTGCATTCAGTTATACGTGTTGAATTAGTTGTTCTTTTGTTGTGTTAGCTGCGATTGCTGCTGCATACTCGTTCCGATATGCTTGTTACGTTTTTCCTTACCTTCGGTTGCCAAATTGAACATCGGAATGTTTAAGCTATGTTGCTAGCAAAACATATGCTCTATCACTTTGCTGTGTGCTAACGGGTAGAAGAGCAGGAACGTATCATGTTCTCGTGTTCACTCGGCATTCAGTGCATGCGTACGCATGCTGTGCGTTACTCTTAGTGTACAGGATTCCGTTTTGATTTCTAGTTATTGTAAGCTTATTCTTGCCAAAAGTAGCATACATGTGCTAAAAATAATGGACAGAATATTGCGGGTAGTATTGATGGCACCTGTAAAGAAAAGAAAGAAAGAATAAACAAATCAACAACGATGAACTGCTAGCAAAAAGTACAACACATTACAGGAAACAATCCCTAAGTAAATGAATATGTTGAAAGTATAGTTTATTGTTAAGGTCTTTTGTATATTAATTGTTCCATTTTATTGTGATCACTTCAGTCCGTAACGTAATTGAACAAACACAGTTAGATTAACCTTCAACTCTACGACTGGTAAGATTTAAAATTTTTAACTTTCATAACTTGTTATTAAAAATTGGTACCTGCCAATTTGTCCGGTTTAAAACTTTAATTAGTTTGAATGTACTATGTACTAATGTTTTAAATGTGAATTACAAGAGCAGACATTAGTACCCCCGTACGCAAGATTGACTATCCTGTTGCGGTTATATTCAAGTCACGGAAGCCAGAAATGGCAGGCCAAGACCTCTCGAGGTTGTACAGCCATTAAAGAAGAAGAAGTTATTCAATAATGGCTATGAAATGATATACATATATATTTTCCAGAGAGTTTAATGACAGTAAACACATGCATTTTTATGTAACTGTACATAAAACAGTATTTTTGTCTTTTCTATCTTCTGGAGCTCTACAACCTTGAGAGATCTTGGCCTACCATTTCTGGCTTCCGTAACTTATCCGCAACAGGATAGTCATTCCTGCGTACGGAGAAACGATCTGGATGGGTTTCGATTCTGACGTATGAAGATCGGCGCCGTCATCTCCAAGGCCACCGAGCTGTATTAAACTATTTTTTGGAGGATGCTCCATTTTCAAAAATTGCACTCTTCTGAAGGAATGTGAAAGTTTATTATTCCTCTTCGCGTCTTGTTGGAAGGCTATATTAAAGCAAGTTTTTTAATAGTCAAACCAGGTCATATTTCTTTTCTTCTACTTGGATTACATGGCAATGTTAAAAGGTTTTGGCCAGCCCTATATGACATCCTTGATTTGCATGTATCTGATATAGGATTCCTGCACATGTGTGTGCGCATTCTGGATGATAATTCGGAACCGGTCCAATAGTGGGAAATACCATTGCCGTTACTATCTAAAAACAGGTCGCACGAGTGGCAACAAATACAAACGTGTTTAAGAAGTGTTCTACATGCATCAAGGAACCCTACTACACTGGCGTTCGTTAATGTGGTCTCTTGAGCACCATTGATTGGGTAACGGTCTTCGGGGCTTTTCTGGATTCATCGTTCTATGCATAGGGCCAGCACGTTAGACTCCAGTATGGTGTCAGAGATATACCTTCCGGGGCAGTAGATTATTATTATTGCTCAAAATTACTAGCCAGGCCATTACCTTAAGGATTCGAATAATTTTGTTATCAACTGTATGTATGAGGCATGTGATTTTTTTTCTTGAAGAATATAAATGGAAGTTAAATTTATAAAACTCTACTTTCACTTGTGCTCTAACAATTATATAGCTTAAAATGCGTGAACAGCTAACTTACCTTGATTGTTACGATTAGTTTCTGGTGGCCAATAGATGACATTAGTGTCGAACGACTTTTGCTCGGATCGATCAATTTCATTAAGATTGGAAGAGTATTTAGAGTCTGTGCAGGATATAAAGCAATAGAAGATGAGAACAGTGCAATGTAAAAGAGTAGCAGACAAGAGTTTAGCAAATAATTGTCCACCGGGGATGGTTGGTGAATGGCGTTTTTTTCCGGGGGCTTACAGAAAGCATACATGGTACCGTCCCGTCACAAATTAGAGTGAGATTTAATTCAATTACTTGCTCATCTGCTAGGAAAGCCCCCAGTCTCGAAGGACTGATACCATTTTCGGCAGCGTACTAGTGCTTTGGTCCCAAAGCTGACCCTCTAATGATGCTTCACTTTGCACATACTTACTTTTATCAACCACGTGCCCAGAATAAGAATTCGAGTGCTGCCCACCATGGTGATGGTGCAGACCACCGGCGGAATCGTTGAGGATCCGGTTGGACCAAAGGTCGGAGTAGGATTCGGTTGTCGGTGGCCCAGGAGAAGTTGTTGGTGGTGTAGACGCTGCAGAAAGATAGAACTCGTATGAAGATTTGGACACTACGCGTACGTAACATAATGTTCCTTGTGGAATTGAAAATGGAAAACCCATCTAGGAGGAATAGCGGGTGGTGGGCGGAGTGAGGGTTATTTTTGTTGAAGTACATATGACCATTTGACAAATAAGGGTTGGATGGAGAGAAATGAGGCCCACTTATGTGGTCATTGAATTGGATGGATAGAAACGGGTATGAAGTACTTGGAAGTACGGGCCAACAAAGTATTGTTGACTGGTGTATTGTTCGGCTGCAGAAGCTTGTTTTGTACCGTTTGAGGAGTACATTTTTTAAACATTTTTCCCTAGTACGTCAGATAAGTTATGGTCATTTTGGTTTAGAGCTGTTGAAGTACGAAATTCACGTTTGAAATTATTTGAAAACTTCGCTTATATTGAGAATTTCATGTCTGGGTGCTGAGAGAATCAATAAAGCACCAATGGTTATTAAACAGAGATTTGTTTAAGATCGCTGAACGTTATACTATTACGAAGACAACAGTAAGGAGCAAAATTTAACACTTAAATAAATAGTCTGAAGGTAATAACGATTAATACAAGAGATGTGTATGCTGAGTAGGAATGACTGATGTGGGTGAGTTTATCCTTGCAAGGGAGTTTATGGTTTAAACACACAATAAGGAGTTTTGTTTACGCTCAAACGACACGTGGAACTTAACGAAACTATGATTCAGTAAGCTAGTAGTGAGAGTTGGTCGAAAAATAGTGATTAATTCGTAGATTAATTAATTAATTAACATTCACAAAGAATATAAGAAATAGGGCCAAAGAGCTTGAATGCAGTCTCTTTAAATTTTCGACACAAAACACATTGACGTACATTGACCGGTAAATATTTCATCTCCAGCAAGCTGTAAACCACCCGAAACTCACGTGATTGTTCAGTTTTCATGAGTTTTCTACTCAGTCGTTTGCATGTTTACTCACTCACTCTCTGTGCCGATCAGTGATTCGCTTTTTTTGCGTTTCAACTCACTCAATAAGAGTGTGAACATTTTTGTTACTGCCTTGAGTAACTGGTAAAACCAGTTCAATCCCAAAAGAGCGAGTCAAGGGATTACATTCTTTAACCAACCTTAAACTGTGTGATAACAG
>AXCM01004855.1:0-19454 GCA_000473375.1 Anopheles culicifacies | reverse complement strand
CGAGCGCACGTAAACGCAATGCGTTGCACTTTTAGCTTGCATCACATCAGTGCATCGTTATTCTTTTATCGCGCACGCACACATGCCCGTGCGAAAGACAGACGGTGGATCTTTACTTCTTTTCTGCCCGGTCTGGACCCAAAACGGATGCTGTAATAATAAATTTTATGCTTTTCACTGACATCGGGCAAGTATCACGGCACTTACCACGGTTTACCGTGGGTTGTAGGATCGAGGAAGGTGCGTGAATGTAGTGAAGAGGGGGTTTGGGGGGACCATATGTCGATGGCGATGATGATGATGAAACGCATAAAAATGCACTTAGTGGGGATATCTTTTTTAATAGAACTTCGGAAGCCACGGCGAGTTCCTCCGGGGAACAGGTTTCGTGTTAACAGACGGCTAAAGTAGGAGTTGGCGTGGGGAAAGGCTGGGTGCGATGCGCGTAACATTATGCGTATAAGCTGCAGCTGCACTTGGCAAACAGGAACAATCTCACGCCTATATCCACCGCTCGACGGTGACATTCTCAGCATGCTTGACAGACGGAAATGAAGAAGCGATAAAATATAACACGCACATATTGGCGGCATATTGGTGTTTTGAGTGGAAAAACTTCAATCACAGATTTATTATGTACGGAAGGGTAACGAACCCCTTGGGGTTAGGGTTGCATAAATTGGTTTGATTGAATTTTCCTTGCTTCTTGTGTTTTGAATTAGTTTTCGTAAAACATAATGATGGTGATTAATTTAATCATAGTTGCATAGTTAATGAAGTACCCTAATGAAATGAGCCTTAATTTTTGCGACCCGCGTAGTGTTTATCAATGGAATTGTTTTTCACCTCAACGATCGTCATTGCAAATCGAAATAGCATAAGACAAAGATGGGCAACGCAATACGCCTTCCTGTGTATTGGAAGCTGATTTCTTTCCGGGCGTGTTCCGGTTGCATCAAACCTTTCCCTTCTCGCTTGTTCATCTCTTAGTCTCCTTCATTTCCTTTCGCTTCTCGTTCGATCCGTTTTCAGGTGAGCAACGAAATTAAATCGTAATTTAGCTACCGTCCAGGAACGCTTCCATACATTGCGATGGCAGAACCAGGCTGGCAAAATACTTCCAGTCTGTGTAACCATTCTTCAATAAGTTCTTTCCTTTTGGCCGGTGGACTGGAGGAGGGTTTGAAGAGACGGGCGAAACCCTGGTGGTAGTTAATATCTCCCGTGCCGAGCATGCGCATCACGGTGCCAGCCTGTAGTCTGCGGATTGGGCCCTCCGGGAAGGGCTACGAAATTTATCGTCCTGACGTGGCCGAAGGCTATAATTATTCCGCTCTGCGGTACCAATCTTTTACCGATTTCCGATCTGTTGCCATACCGGTGTGGCAGTGAACCGCATCCCCATGTGCGCGGAACAGCTTCTGTTTGGTAGCTCGCGTTGTCCCATGCACCCTGCAACGGGGAACTGGCGCTGATAAGACTGATGGAACTGCACCCAAGTGTAGATGCGTGGTGCGCTAGTGGTGCACAATCAGTTTTATGGCTTCTGTCCACTTGCATTGGCCGGAACGGTAGGGCAGGTAACGCAAATGCGCATCAAGACATTGGGTTGGAATCGGCCGTATGAACCGGTTCGCAGTGGTAGCGCCTTCTTATCTCGCGCTCTCTTTTGCTCTCTCTCTCCCTCTCTCACACTTCCATTTTCATCCAGCATCACGTGTGCGTGTGTGTGTGGACAGAAGGGGCGACTTATGAAAATCTGTGGCGCGTAGTTAATAACAATTTTCAATAATTTCCGTTCTTTCCGCTGGCGGGAAGGTTCTGGTGTTGGGTTCGATTCAATTCGATCCGATCACAGCCTTATGGCACACACACACACACACACACACACACAAACACGCAGATTTTACACGGAGCTCGAAGTGTACGAGACGATCGAGAACAATAAGGGACGATGGTAACCGGTAGCCATCAGAAGATGTTGCACGTCGTACACATCCTCCATCCTGCAGATAATCACCGTCCCATTGTGGCAACGTACGGCTGGTGGCAATTTCCATGCTTCTGTCCTCCGCGATCAACGGCAAACGAATGTTTGCCCTGCGGTGCTGTTTTACTCCGGGCACACTCGGTGCATTTTGTGGCATTTCATTCATCATTCACTGTGGCCGGCGAGGTTCGTATGTTGCATCGCGTTGAAGTCACCGAGCGACGAAAGATTGCAAAGGCCGTCGCGAGAAGATGGGAAGGAATGCAAGGCAGGAACGAAACAGACACCCCAAAACCAATCATTACGTTTCCGAAGCCGTGCCATAGTTGAAGTTATATGGGCAGCAAAAAAAAAACAGAGTCAGCGTGAAGGCGGCCCCAGTAGCCCTTGGGCCGCGTGTTTCATGGCTTGGCGGAGTAATGAAAAGCGAATTGGCCTGAAATTAACATTGCTTATCATCGCCAGGGCATCACAGATGGTTTCGGGTGGTTGGTGTATTATTTTTTGTTGTTGCCATTTTGGATTCCGATGCAAGGGCTTCCGAACGGAGTGTGTAAGGTTTGCGTAGGCTCTTTACAACCCGGCTACAACTATTTATCGCACCGTACCCATAATGTGCACGGGTGTACAGCTGTGGTGTAAGACGGTATTCGAGACGCTTACGGCGATCGAAGGTCGAGCAAAGAAAAACAGCTGCAGCAAAAGGGCGGCTAGGTCCGGTAACTGTTGGATACTGCCGTTGATAAGCACGACCTTTAAAAGTGGAGTGATCTTGCAATCGAATGGAGAGATTGTGAAATATTACACCGTTGGTAGTTTTTGAGGTAATTTTTACGGCCATACGCAATCACGTCCAAGAAATACCGGAGCATGATGCTATTCAAAAGAGTTTACGTTAATATTATAATTGCTACACTCCTTACACTCCAGACCACATTCTAATTGAGTTAATATTGTTTGAGGATGTTTTTTTTTCTCCCACCATTTCTATCCAAACTACACCGAGAGGTATTAAGAGAAAAGACCTGCGTACCACATTGATCATGAAATTATGTTGTATTATGTGAGCTCATCATCCTATTTTGCTTTTGATCAGGAAAAGGCTTGAATGAAAAAAAACTTCCTCTAGACCTTCTTCGGCATCCGTAACTAATCGTGCCCATAATGCTCATGGTTCAGTATTGTCCGAGCGAGTTCGCGTTTGCTGTACCACCAAAAGCTTCAGGCTTCCGGGGCTCTGTGAGATTAAAAAGCACGAAGATTGGTTTGCCTCCGTAGACTCACTTTGGGGCTTCACTGGTTTGATGAATAATGAGCACCATTAGGGAAGGGTTTCATCCTTTCGTTACACGCCGACATACCGCCATCGCAAGGGACGGATCAAATTGAGACATTTTCATCATCAGCAAGCCCACTTCATAGGTCTAGGCGCGTATGAGCGTAGCGTAGTTCGTCTATTAATTTATTGTTATGACTTCCATTAATATATTCCAAGCGAAGGGGGCCCCAGGGTTTGATTCAAAGTGTTGAAATTAAAGCTGGTTTTATTATTTCACTCCGGATTGAAGCTCATTAGTGTGTGGATGTGTCTGTTGGTGCGGTAATGTGTGCCGCAATGAATATGTGGGAACGCTTTAGAAGAAGGTGTTTTATGAAAATAAAGCGGTAGATCCTGAGGAGAGTTTTGTAAAACTGTACTTACCGTCCCGTAATGGGTGATAATTGTGAATCGACGTTGTGAGGATTTTGGAGGTAAGGAATATGTCCACTGAACTGTAATTTTTCGTTTGACGAAAAGATAGGAGATGAAATAAAGCCGCGTGGCGGTATCTTTGAAGCAGCGTCAATCCTTTTTGGCAGTTTCTTTAGTTTATTTCAGATGGTGATCATTAAGGTTTTATCAGCGATTAAGTGCAAACAAATGTGAAGAATCGGTTTATTATTCTACGCGGATTTGTGCTATTTGCGTAGGGCAGGAAATAAAATACACGCACACACACACAGCAACTGTGAAAGAAAAACCGAAAACACATGTAGCTGTCATCATTGGCACCGCGGGATTGGCTTCGGAACGCACCTGACGGCGTAGATGTAAGACTGCCGGCACTTTCCGCACTGATCCGTGTAGACATTTTACGCGCGAAAAGGTTGAAAGCTATTAAAATTTATGTGCAACTAGTACTTCGCCTCAGCGAGCGTCTCAGCAAGGCGAAGATGTTGCGTACTTTCACGGCTTCAATCGATCCCTGGCGGATCGATCTTTGGACGGTGAAGATGCGATAGTCAACAGTGAAGCACTGGCACTGGTAGATCGTCTAGTGCAAATGCAGTACGTTTGTTTGAGTAAATGTAGCCGGGGCGAAACATCAGACATGAACTACACGTGAACGAAAAAAGCTACCATTCGAACCGGTCGATCGAAGCGACCGACGGGAGAGCGAAGGGTTAAAATCCAATAAATAATAATACGAGAATATGTTAAAAAATAAAGATAATGATATATCATAAAATCTAGCTACTGCCATCCGCACCACCATCGATCAGCGAAATCGGGCGTGCAACCGAGCCCAGCCCGGTAGCGATCGAGAAGATCGAGTGTTGCAGAGCACGGAGTACACATATGTGAATGTGTGCGTGTGTGTGTGTGTGCTTGCCCTTCCCGCCCCCGATGGAGCCCAGCAATGTGCAGAAGCTGCAGTTGAGGGCCAACGGGCAGTAATGTTTTGAAAAGATATTTATATTCATGAAGAAGGAGGAGTCGCTCAGGCGATTTGAAAGGAAGAGGAGGTTGTATGCAACCGTAGCATACGCGTACCGCTGGCAGTGTTGTTGCTGATTCGTTTGGAAAGACGAGCGAAAAGCGGAGCTGGAGAAAAATTATGATGCTGCAAAAGCTAATTTTCTCTTCATTCATGCTTTTGCAGCACTTGGAAGGCCAGAGAGACGGAGAGAGAGAGGGAGCCGAGTGAGGTGGGTTGAAGTTTGGTATGAAGAAGGACGTTAGCTTCTGCACAGCATCAGACCCTTTCTGAAGGAGACCAGTTGGTTGATGTTGGGCCCCCGTACGCACGTTTATGTGCTCTCGTTAGAGCAGTGAAGGTTTACATTTTGGCCCTGGGGCACTTCCTGAGGGAAGACGCACCACTGAAAACATGTGGTACGGTTTGCATGTATTTCGATACCCACCGGGTTTCCAGCAGACTGCAGTAGCCAGTTTTCGGACCGGGTCGTCGATGTACGCCGATGAGGTTACCGCCTTCAGTAGTAAATCATCGTTGAAATATGGTATTTGGCTTCGACTGTAATCACGTGAATTGAAACGATCGCCAGAAAGTACGGCGCAACCATTGCCACTGATAGTGACGGATGTGGCTGCTTCTGGTGCTGCTGCTGCTGCTACTACTGCTGCAAGATCATGTTGTGAATGAACAACTGCGGAGTTGCAACCATGAGGAGTCGTGAGCGACGAATGAATTTCCTGCAGCCTTGCAGCTTCTGGTATTTGAACTATTCGTCCCGGTCAAGTCGCACGTGTTTCAGGATCGTGGATCTAATAGAGACCTTCTACTTGTTTACAACTATCTCCCCATAAAGTGTTGTTAACGAAACTTTAATTTCTACACGACGGGATGCTGACGGTGGCGCTGCGCCTATAAACGTTACCGTACCGAATAATTGCACGGTTCGGCACGGGAGGCTGTTTGGAAATATGATTTCATAACTGGTTCGCATCGGGTTCCCCTGAGCGAGAACGCAGCCGTAGCAAGAATTTTAATAGACAGCAGACACAAAACGACCAACAAATGGGTTGGAATGTAGCTCACCACGCTACAATGTGGGTAAAACTGTTGGCCGCCCGGTGTCCCGCCACACAAAACTGTCCTCTATGTAGTAGTTTTTTTTCATAATAATTCTACCTTGCCATTTAGAGCTCGTTTTCCGGCTTTGGCGATGGTAGCTACATGAATCATGTGCAACGGTGGGTAATTCAATTGAACGCAGCTTCCCTTAATCAATTATCCCGCACAGATCGTTAGGCAAACGGTACCAACTGGAAACTGTCAAACTACCGGATATGAATTATTTCGTACCGTTCAGAGGGTTTTGCGAAAGGAGACTGATTGGAGTAAAAGAAACGAACCCCTTACGGTTAAACTCGTGGGGAAAGGAAAATTAAGCGGTACGTGATTAATTATGCGGTGTCTCGTATTGGGATATGGTGCCATGCGTATTTGGTTCCTTCGTGCAAAAAACAAAAAATCGGTTAAGAAATGCTTCCAGTGTTTATCAGCCGGGCTGATCCTTTCACCTTCTCCGGTTGCAAATTATTATGAAAGCACATTTTGGGTTCTCCTCGTGCTGTGAGTAGCAAACATACACACTCACAGAAATACCACAAAAAATGTTCCGACCACATGTTTGGTTAAAAAAGTCAATCGACGGAAAGATTATTTATTGCACAAGTCCGTGCAAATCGGACTCCCTTAATATCATGCCAAATGGCGAAGCAAAGAAGGAGTTTTCAAATTTTGGAATTGCTTTTTTTTTTAAACAACATATGAACCGAATGTTGCTTACCGTTTTGCTGGTGAATTGCTGTAGTGCAGATAACCCGTTGGTGTGTTTCGTTGCATGAACGGGCTGACGCCTGGTTGCATCGATCTACACTAGGCGGCATAAATAAACGATTAGTGAAATAATTAAACAATTGTTGTATGATTACTTGATTAAATCGGCGTCTTGAAGTGCAATAATTCTTACACATTTTCGATCGAAGTTGAAAACAGTGGCTGCAATGTTTAATTTGTTTTCAAGTGAGTGACTACTATAATGTAACCCATCAGTGTAGCTCCTGCTGCTACACCTTAGCAACCGGTCTGGTAGGCGAGACTCAAAAACAAATATCAACATTATAAGCAACAACAACACACACACAAAAACAGTTGTTCGAGAGGAAATAAAGCAACAGCAACCTCCAATCGACAGGGAAACGTTTCACGCGCAAAAAGGGCACCATAAACCATACAGAACACCTGCTGGAAATGGTTTCAGTTTCGATATGGCGTCGCATGCTGGCTCCGAGAGTGAGGCAGAGAGCGCACACCGAAACAGTCTACCGTCTGCCGTCTGTCTTAAGCCATGCCAAAACTGGACTGCCACGAAAACGGTTGGATATCGAAAATGCTTTTCCCCCTAAGGGTACTCTTTCGGAATTTCATTCCGCGAGCAAAGGGTGGCTTAATACATACGCACACAAAAACATAATGAAATAAAGACAAACACATACACACACACATTTAGTATGCTTCTGTGGCAATTTAGGAATTCGGCAGACGGCGAAACGATAAGCAGCCGGCTCATGTAGCGTGTATACTTTTCGAATGGATTATAATGATCGCGATAATGGCGAACCTTCACTGTGGCAGGGTGGCAGCTTATTTGAACGCGGTGGAAAAAGCTCACCACGTCGCTCAGCAGGATCATTGTACGCGGTGCTATGCTACAGCAGGTTGGGAGGTGGTGTAACGACAGAGTAGCAAAGCATTACATCGTGTTGTTCTACACGATTGTTCATAATTAACTATGCATGATTTATGGAACAAAATTTGCCCGATCGATCTTGGTGGTCTTGGGCGCATGCTCGTTTGCTGGATCGCCATACGCTATTCGATCTTGCACAGCGCCAGTCTATCAATTAGATCGACACAAATTTCATCGACCCTGTTGTCCGATTACAAAACCTCCTCTGCAGCATTATCAAAATGATTTGGCCACTCAGCAGCGAATCTATTGATTGTGATCAATGATCGATAATGCACCGAGTCTATGTGATCAATCAATGTGTAGTCATTTGGAAAGCCACCCAAAATTCATCCCGTCAGAATACGATTCAAATAGCAGCGAAAACAATCCTGGAAAGCGTTCCGGTTCGGGTATGTGATTGCCCTTTGCTGATCACGATACGTCACAGAGCGCGGCAAAGATCAGAAAGCATCGTTCCCCAATCAAGTCCAAGCGCATCCGGACCGGTCGGCCCTTTGCGATGCGATCTGTGAATCGCGCAAGTATGCGACAAAATTCCGGCACGACAATGGTCAGCGAATCCCAAACATCAAACAAAGCTCGCGATCTGCCGAAACGATTGAGAACCCGGAACCCGGGTGCTGAAGGATCTTCGGGATAACGATGTGCTGCGGCTGCTCCATGCAGCAGGAACCAATATCTATATTTATGTGTGTTGTGCGCCCTGCACAAAAAGGAAGCAGAAGGACACCAAATCGATTTTCTCAATCTAATTTGTGAACATTTCTCGACGCGGAACGCATAGGAATTTCATTTCAACGCTGAAATCTCACTTCACTTCGAGGACGCTCAGCCGGGAGACGACGCCTCCCCGGCGATGGTAGGAGGGGTAGGTGTGAAGTAGGTAAGCCTACCCTTAAGGAGTATTATTATTTTCATTAAAATACACGTGACGTCGATTGCGTGGCCCGTTTGCTGACCCGTGGGAGATTCCACGTCGGCGAGTATGTGTGACGAACAGCAGCAAGGAGGAAGAATCCGTGGTGAGGGATTTGACATTGTTGACATTCTTGCGACGACTTCTTGAGTCGGCAGCCCGGTGACTTGAAGCGGTGTGACTGATATAAATATCGAAAGTGTTTTGTATTGAAGGCGAGTAATTGCTTCTAACGGTGGGTGTTGGAGGACATAAGTGGGGAATGATGAGTGGTCGGTGAAAATCGCGCCCCTCTTTTAAGCTATTAGTGAGATATGCTTTGTTGGAGTGCGGCAAGTCATCGGTCCAGCACCGGACGGTTGCTTGCGGTATTGATAAAAGGCATTCTTTGCGATGGTTTTGTACGATGAGATATACGGTAAGACCGTTTTGGAGCTGTTTTGGAGGTTTTATTGGAAATGGGGAAGATCCAAACGAAGATATGTTGCTTTCGGAAGCACATCAACCGAGAACCTTAATTCGCAGGAAACGCATCTGTTCTTCCAATGTTACAATGTAGAAGGATATGTAGGAAGTCATTGATCAGAATTAAAAATACTAAAGGATGCGATGAGAAAATTCTAAAACACACCATAAGCAACCCCTGAGAACACAATGTTTTGTCAAGGGCCCGCTGTGATGTGATATTATCAGACGAAAGCTCTTATAGAATGTAAACCTTCACTAAATCTGATAATCAAATACTATGAAAGGAAATCAATTAATATTCTTGGGTCCTTTTTTTTTCGATGTGTCATTTCCGCCACTTCCATCAGCAATTTCTCCGCCGTACGGCTGGCGATAAATTTCTCGCATTGCACCTTCACCAACTGGTCCGTTCTGAGTTTTCGTAACAGTTTACCTGAAATGCCGGGTGGTCGATTGAGTGGCCAAACTAACGCCCAACTCTCCAGCCGGTAGAAAGCTTAAGTGAGCACACTCACTGTCAAATCGGGCAACAGGTGACACGCTGGCTGAAGATGGGACACGGAGATGGTAAGTAAAAAAACAACCGACCCAACGAGTGCAATTATAAGCCAATTAAATGATTCCATTTTCGGACTCAAGCACATGGTTAGTTCCTACCGTTGGGATTGGGTGTTTGCTCCGCAACAAAGATCTGCAAGAACTAGTCGGGTGTAATTTTGCTCGGTACCATACCTTCCGAAGGATGCAAGAGATGAAACGTACACGGGCGTGTTAGGAGTTAAACACCAAGCCATACTCTCCATGCATGGTATGGAGTGGCAGGCAGTGTGCAATTGTATGGAGTCGGGTATGAGATCCTTACCATTTGAGATATTGGAGGATTGAAGTTGACCATGGGTCTATTCGCGCCAAATGCAGACACCCGACGGTGTTCGATTGTCTGCGTAGGTCACCACAAACGGTGTGAGTTGGCATTCAACTGTCAGAACTTGCAGAAGAAGGAGAGTTCTGAGCGATGTAAATTGAATTGTGATCGCTACCATTTCTATCGTGCAAAAATGTTCAAATGCATAAAGAAAGTATTTAGTAATGATCTTTTGTAATGACCAAAAATTACTTTAGGTTTATTATTAAGGAGTTTAAGACACATCCGAAAAATATACTAGTTTGACTCATTAGACTCATCAGAGATCGCAAGCTGTCCAGATACTGAGCAGCACAAGACATGTTGGGAATCAACAGGTTGTCCGGCTTAATAAGTTAGAATTGCAAAAATTGGAAGTTTACGCGTGGGTCCCTGCAAAGCCCAACCTTACGAAAGACAAACGTCGCACTTACGGAACGGTTTCTTAAGATCGGGATCACCTCTGGCCATTAGCAAACCGGTTCCACCAGATGTTCCCACGCTTTACTACGAATAATTACATAAATCGCGAACTGTACAAAGCACACCAAAATAGCCCGGGTGTGCAAAAATGGGTAAAATCAACACCAGAACGAAGAAAATAGCAATGTTCTAGACCAGGCCAACGCCATGGGTTTCAAGGTGGCCCTCTCTCCCGGGTGCTATATGCAGCCAAGTATGTCCAGCTCTTTATGATGTCATGATGAGCATTCGGAACTGCCACCAGTGCGGGACGCTCCGAACCAATATATTTCCCCATCTGGAACACAATGGGCGGCTTTCATGTCGGCAGCCGCGTTCACACGCCTTAATCTTCACCTACTCGGCGCGCTCTACACCCCTGCGACACGGAAACAGATTTGTCGAGTGTTGCAACACACCCGGCACCGGTCTTCGGGGTTTGCCGTGAGATTGTTTTACGCTTTGTAGATTTCGGGCTCCATTGTTGTGCTCAAGCGGTACGGTCCGGTGTCCGGAGATGTGTTCGTTATCGGGGTGAGTTGTTTATATGTGCATACATTTTCCGGTCATTTCTCCCCAATGGGGATGGGTGGTCGCCCCCGGTTCCGATTCGGACCACTTGCAGCAGGGAACGTACTCCATCTTGTGCGTTCGGGAAGGGGTAGCAGGTTTGAAAGAAATTGGCCCCCACCCAGTGAAAAGCGTCCATCAGTGAATTAATCTTCATGTGTGCGATGGTAAATTACGTGCTGGTGGGGGGCAATATCCCTACCCTGTTTTTGCGTCGACTCGAACAGTCGCTATAAACACATCCTACACACTTGAGTGGTAATTGTGGGAAGCTACGCATGGGTGAGTATCTTCAAGAAGAAACTCACCAAGAACGCTAGTTGGATCGGAGTTTACATTGGTGAAGAAGCTCAACCAACCCTATTAGACGATGTTTGCTGCTCTTTGCAATGTTGCATATTAGTTCTTTCTGCTCGCTAGCTATATTGAAAATTGGCGAAAGAATTTCAAAACACCTAAAGCATCATAAAAACTTCCGAAATTCCAAAGCTACCAATTTTGTGGTGCATCTCCGCTCACAGCCACATAATTAATGGTCTGTTTCGGTTTCGTTTCGCAAAGATTATGCTCATTTCAAAACTAATAACCGATCGAACGCTCGGACCCTCCCTTCTGTGGCCCCGTGATAATGGAGAAGAATCGCCCAAAAAAAGGGTGGAGTGCAATAAAACCCAGCAAACAGCTTCCGATCCGTGAACCGGGGTGTATCGTGGAGGTAAAGAAGAGAGGCATTTTAAAATTAACTGAAAAACACAGAAACGAACTAGAGCTTAATTTTGCAACCGGCTTGACATTGCCTGCAGGAATTGGGAAGCTCTAGAGAAAGAAAAAGAGA
This sequence comes from Anopheles culicifacies, assembly GCA_000473375.1. Classification (NCBI taxonomy): domain Eukaryota; kingdom Metazoa; phylum Arthropoda; class Insecta; order Diptera; family Culicidae; genus Anopheles; species Anopheles culicifacies. The sequence goes on along the minus strand of AXCM01004855.1, from coordinate 7,765 downwards.
GAGAGAGAGAGAGAGAGAGAAAAAACAAGGACTGCCGAAAAGACTACAAAGCACATAAAACCGGGAGCATAATTCGTACCGATGACGCTGGACAACCTGCGCACAGATGCGTTCATCCAGTGACCAGACAGCGGTGACCGGTGGCCGTTACAGCCTGATTGCTGTAACATCCTGTTTTTGGGGATGATTGGAATTCCACACTTAAACGCACACGCATACTAACACGCACCGGATGCGAAACGCCCGGACACAGATTCGCTTCTGTTCTGGTGAATTCTGGTAAGATCAACCCAAGCCACCGTAGGCTTCAGCTCTACCACACTGAAATGAGCAATCTTTATCTTATCTTGTGCGTTTTTCCTCTCCAACCGGTCACAACCCTCCTATTTCCATGTGTTGGAAATTCTACGGGCATGCAAGTAGTTTCCAGTAGCAACGCACCATAAGTGCCAACCGTAACGACCATAACGATGACCAGCGACACCGGCAGGACGGATGCAATTACGGCATCTTACAGGGTTTGCAATGGAGGAAAGAAAGAAAAGAAAAGGGTTTGCTGCAAGATACGCAAACCGGTGGCTTGATTCCGGCCCTGGCCCCGGGAGCTATTATCATTACAGGCATGTGATTAGAATTGGATTTTGTTGCTTCAACGCCAACGGGTGGAGTTGGCTTCGTTTAACCATAAACCATGAATCGGATCCAGCCGATCAAATGCTGGCTTGAGACCGTTCTATTGCAGGGTTATTTATTGTTGCATAGTATGAAGTGTGTTGTGCAATCCGCGCCTTGGTTTTCATTTATCACAGAAGTAGAGAAAAATGAGGCGATGATCATTTTATGTGTTATTCGAAATTTAAAATACATTATCAAAATTAATGACACCATCTGTTCGATTGTTGAATTATTGTTTGAAAGCTACATAAATAAAACAAATTATTAAACCTTGATTGTATTGATTGCAGTTTCTAATTACGATTTTATATTTCACAACATGCTACCCTTAAATCCCCTTTCACGCTACCTTTAAATAGGTGCAGAACATGTGGATGAAAATATGCTCCCAGCTGCTGCAGGTTCAGAAGCAGAACCAGTTGGCCCAACCATTCCCTCCCGGGACGACACGAGTAATTCCGGTGGCGTTTGTGATAATTCTCTTTTTATTAATAACGATATGGGTTGTCGATATCGGTCAGCACGCCGTACGGGCACATCTTTGCATTAGAAAGCAAGGCAGTGATGCCAGCACAGCCGATACGGTCGATTGTGATAGTGGATACACACACGCCATAGTGAAATCCGATCCGGGCTTGAAGTCTCGTTACGATAAAGGTGTATCGATTGTGATCTTCGATGGTCTGTGACGTTGTCCGCTGCGCTGCAAAAATGGTCGGGGCAATGTAGCAGAATTACCAGCCGCTGGCTGGTACGTCCCGGCATTAATCTACCGGGACGGAGTCGAATTGCGGTACAAAAAATAAAAACCTGCCCACAGGTTGCTACGTACGGTAGGAAAACAGGCTGGGTGCTCATTTGGTGCAACCGATTTCGCCAGAAGGCACTAATCTAGTAATTGATTCTGGTGCTCTTATCTCGTACCGGTACGATCGGTAGTTCGGTAGCAGTTATGTCGCGGTAATAAATACTGTCATTATACACCACCTAGCAACGGGTGCAGGATGATAACGCTGTGTTGGAGACTTGCTTACGTCCTCTTACGGCGAGAATCGCATCAAGCAAGATGTTTTGAGACGGGAGCATCTTCTGGAATGAATTTTGCTTTTTTATTTGCAGCAAATAAGTATGTTAGTCATTATTTGCAAAATTGTACTTGTAAACTTTGGCCAAATAACTGCAAAATAGTTCGAATATAGTTCGTATAAGCAATACGTTTATGATTTTTGTCATTTATTTTTACGCTTTCTTCTTCAATCTGCTTGCATTTTACTTCATATCAGCAATCTTGTCGCACTTAATTCGTTCGATTTGGTTGATCGATTCTTACGCTGGAACTATCTCACACCGTTCCTCTCATCGGGAGCTCCTGCCGAACAAAGCGATATCGTAAACATAAGAATAATTACATAATGACAGCAATAACAATAAAATATCGACGCAATTGTCTTCACCAGAGTTCGCTCGTTTGCGGTCGCCATGTTGTGGTCGCCATCAAGATTGTACCGATCGGTTCGCTACGGAACGACTGCAGCCAGGGCCCAGAGACGGAGCTTTTTCCGACTGGAGCTTTACGATGTTGCTCTTCACGCGACTTCGTTTGTAGGTGAATGTTCTTATTTCCCTCCGATTTCGAAATTCTTGCTACCAGAGATAATTTCGATGGAAGACACCGAATTACGAGCGCACTTTTGCCGTTCCACCATCGGTCGTTTTCAAAGGCGCATGCATTCGTCCAACGGTACGTTTGGTGTTTTTTGTGACTGCAAGCCGTGTCTGATTTCTATAACCGCCCACCATTGTCTTTCGGATGGGTGGCCTTACCGGTCTCCGATTCGTCGGCCGCATCGTGGCACTGCTGTGTACTCATGCATGTGTGGAAAAAGCTACACGTTCAATGTGGCCACTACGTCCATTCGTAGGCTTATGTGGGAGGATTGGCCCAGCACAAAAGAAGAAGCACCCTTCGCGGCAACCCTTTATGACGGCGTTTACGTTTAATGCTTTTTGTCATTCCTTCTAGTCGAATGTGTTTTTGTCATTGGTGCTTTTCTGCGTGTGCTATTATAGTAGCAGTAGGACGTGGATTTATTATAGTTTTTTTTCGTATGGTTAGAAATACAACCTCTGCATATATTCTGATTCGGTGATGCGCCGTACAGGTATGGAACGAAACACTCCTTAAGCTCATTAAATTACGAAGAGGTCAATTTATTTCATCATTGTGAACGACTGGAGGTGGCATAATGTTTAGTCATGAGACTGAGTTGGTCATGGGAAAGATTTCTCAACGATTTGTGCACACTAGAGCACGTTGTAATAGGAGTTTTACATGTCAGGGTCATCTTGCGATAATCTTCCGAAAAAAATACACATGCTACCGTATTATTAAAGACATTCTTGTGAACATCCAACGAAAATTTAAGGACTCGTTGATTTTACTGTTTGTCACAACTACAAAGTCTAAGGTAAGAGGCAATTGTAAAACATTACAATTTGTTTTAGAAAAAAGCAAATTTAGATTCGATCGCCATAAAATTGTGACGTTTTACTCTTACGTAGCACACGTCAATTTACCTTTCCATCCAAAACAAGTCCATATCCTTTTATAAAGTGAATCGTAACAGCTACTTTATGGATTTTTGCTCCACACCATGCTACGGAACTGATTGCAAAGCCACACTCTCGGTGCCATATTTGTCAACTGTAAAATCAACTGTCAAAGAACATATTTCTCGCTTCGGTATACGGTCCAATTTCGATACGCAGTACACATAAGGGCTGCGATAAAAATAATCAAAAAGATGTTCTCTTTAGGGTGCACCTTCCTACCGAGCAAGTACATTGGGCAATGCGTGCACAGGACGCAAAATATCACCCACATGTCCATTGCACCTACTTATCCCATTAGAAATGATAATTTATTCTCGCCAATCTATCGTCATTTTTCCCCAAGCCCCATAACACCACAGTGTGATTGCTAGATCGTTCGATCGTCAACTGATCGTTCTGGTCGCCAGATCGACAAGTCACCCGCCATCCAATATATCACTTTGATTGGGTTACGTTCGCACGATTGGTGCCAACAACTCGATCGAGTCTCGTCGGATGACCACAACGATGTGGAAGTATCGCCACAAGATTGTCACCGATGGGCAACAACAAACAAACAGAAAGCGAAGCAAAAAAGAAACAAACCCATGTGTGCTCATCGCATCACAGTGTAAAACATCACCGAGCAACAACACCGAGCGCGGCGTGTAAATTCAATTAAGGACCTCACGTTACGGGACCGTAACGGTGAACGGGTTACGGCAGGCGGGTACGGTATTTTAACAAGCTGGTTCGCACAACTCCCGATCCGGTTCCCTTCCCGTGGGGATTATCGGTTTTCCAGGTTCCATCGACGACCGGGCAGATCGCTAGCACAGGGATTCGCGTCCAGAAAAGTGGTGAAAATCAACCGCACGGCAAGATAATCACCTTCACCTTCCGGATCAGCCAGATGGCCTCCCAAGATGGAAAGCAAACGAACGGGCGGCGAGGGGGTTTGGGTCAAGATAATCCGAATCCGGTGCACGGGAAAGCCGGCCTTCTGCGACCGCATCGAAGACATGACAAGCATACGCACCGAGGACAACATAAAAGCTTATGCGCGTGAACGGCAACGACAACTTGGTTGTACCGGGGGTAGAAAGACTGATGAGACTTGTGCGCACATCGCGCCAGGCTTCGTGGCGGGCCGAACCGATAAATCTCTATCAGAGTATCCCGAGGCGAGAAAGTACCATCTTGGGGTGTAGCGCGATGGACACTATTTTGGACGGCCTGTACGGCCACCTTGCGAAACGATATTGGAAATGACGAGCATAAATAAGACGGGAATTTATTCACTTTGATTAACTTTGGAAATGCAATAAAAATAAACAAACTGCCGTTCTGGGGCGATTGGGCGAGGGGCTGGAAAGCTACACGGAAGAAACGGTGACCTCAAAGTAGCACCCATGTTGACCACCGTACGTAAATGGTGGCGAAAATCAGTGCATTTTTGTGCACCGGTTGTGTGCGCACACACGGTTATTTATGTTCTCTGCGAGTGCTTTTATTGCCGCTTTTCATATCTCTCGCTCAGGTTGGCCGGAGTTCGGATAGCAGGAACCGTTTTGAGCCCGGGCAAAACACACAGTCACGCATACATCATGCTCACGAATATCCTGGTAAGGGTGCAGTGTTGGCTGCAGTAATCATCAGCAGTTTTGGAGTGATTTTTATCCCCACCCCCTTCTTTTGGTGTCTTTTTTCCCTGATTGCAGTTTTGATGCATGTCGCCCTGGACGGGCAGTGCACTTTACGCGATCGGTCACATTCTGCGCATCGACCGAATGCTGCGCATGCACAACCGGGACACGATATGGAAAATTAATTCAATTTTATGGAACGATCCGGTGGGATCGGATCGGGCGGAATGTATTGCTCTCATTTCGGAAAAGCACCACTTCCAAGCACTTCGATCGTACTTCGCTGATTGTTTGCGAAAGATTCTAGCGGTGTTGTTGGAAGCGGGAAGGAATTTTGGAGGGTTCCCGGAGAACGTGATTCGCATAAATTTACACGATGGTGAAGTTTTTTACTCACCTCCAGTGAGTGCACAATGGGTAATGGAATGGGAGGAATGGGTTTGATACTCGTTGGCCATTGTTTGATTCATTACATTGTGATCGCTCCAGTGCCTTCGAAAGGAGAAAGCTCCATAAATGGGAAAATTGACACAACGCATTGCTTCAGTTGGTTATGTGAGCACTGCATGCCTTCGGTGGTATATTTCCTTCGCTTCGTCAATCCAGTGACAGCTGTAAACTCCAATGTAAACATTGGCATTACAATCAGTGCTACAGCTCATAGTGAATGCAAATTGCATCTTCTAAAAGAAGCTCATCGCCGAAAAACTGGGAACCTGCAAAACCACCCGAACAAGTCAGCAATCCACCAAACGTGTAGGGCACCAGAATTGAAACACTCCAGAACATACTGTTCCTCCTTCAAGTGGACAAGGAGTCAGAAATTATTTGCCCGCATTCCACGTTTTCGCCTTCGATTATTGGCAGTTTGCAGCTGTCATCGAGAGTCGGGACGCTCCTTCGCCTGCACATTATGCTGCTGGACGTAAAAGGGTCAGCGCGCGACTGGTTTTAATTGGTTGATTTCAATTTGAAATTTAATTGATTGTTCCTACTCACGATGGACGGGATGGGAGTTCGTTGCTTGCGATGTCGTTGAAGTTCTTTATTTTCCCTGCCATACCATCACAGGTCACAGCACGGCTCGAGACGAATGCGAGCTGTGAACCAAATCTGCCAGAGCTTTCGATGAGGCAGTGGCTTGTTTCTCGGTCTCGTTTCGTTCATTCATATGAACGTGCGAGAAGTTGTTGATAATGGAAGCAAAAAGAAGTTTTCCTGCTTTTCAACCCGAACAGCACCAATCGGTTGAAATCGTTACTTACATCCATCCATCCATCCATCTATCCATCTGGCTGAAGGTTCTTGTGCATCCCAGCACAACACGGGTGTGCAAAATCGAAACCTATTCCGTGAAAAGCCATTTTTCATAACTGATGATGTACGGGAGATTCTAGAAAATTACATTTCATTACGATGCGATTAAAAGTAATTGGACCGGGAGGCGACGATACGGTTCGTCGGTATTGGTGGCGACGTGACGTTAGCCTTGGTGAACTGCTTCCATCCGGCAACTCTCGACCGTTATCGATCCGTTAACGGCACGGAGCCCCAGCGGCCAGCGGAACTGCCTGGTGATCGATGATTTATCACCGTTGCAATGCGGTCAGCAGTCGACTACTGGCTGGCAGATATACGCTGGCAGATTGCAGCCAACGGGTGGAACGCAGAAGCAGGTTTGTACCTCTTCATCCATATTGCGTTGTTTGACCCTCGTCAAAACTGATTAATTTGACGGTGGAAAGCTGTACCGGGCTCCACATTCCAACGAGGGGCAATCTGGTGCGATCTTGTCCTGCTGTGATCGGTATGGGAATCGATGCCGATCAATATACGATCTGTGGGATGAGATTAGAAATCGTTTCGTTCCGGTAGCCGGTTCGGTTAAACCAGTCGACATGCGAGGACGAACAGAATGGATGGATGGGGTAAAAGAAGAAAAAAAAAACACAATACAAAGGATAGCAAGTGCACCTTAAGCTCCGATAAACACGAAAAAACGAACGACAATCTGGGTCCTGCAGGATGGGGAATGTAATAAAAACCCGGTAGCTTCGCCTGGAGGGATTAATCATAAATAACTCACTCCTCAGCCAGTAGAGCGGCGTTGTTTTTCTTCATCCTTAGAAGATGGTGATTGTGATTCTTTCTTCTTTCAATCCAGAAGCTGATCGATTCATCCGATATCACGGATAAAAAGAATAAAAGATTATAAAAGCGAGGTTACGTAAAGCCCTATTTGTCAGCTGACATTAACTTGGTAAGCGATCCATGATCTTGAGAAAAAAAAAATCAAGTAAATTCGTAAAGGTCTACAAATAAACGTATGTTTTGTATCGCGGTTTGCATGCATGAAGGCGTTGAGAAATTTATGATGTCACAGGATTTGTAGAAGTTTCAAACCATTTTTTAAACCTTGTCTTGCTAAAAATCCTCTCATTTTCTTTCTTCCGTGTTATCTCAGGGAAATTAAAAAAACCTTACTGACAAATCGATGTCACACGAACCTTCTTAAGACAAACGAGACACCAAACTGATCTTCTCAACCGTGCAGAGTAAAAGAACGCCTCTGGGAGAAACAAGTAGACCACCAGTAAGAAAGCGACGGCCCGATAAATCAAGCACCTAGCCAAGCGACAACTTTTCTTCAATTATCCTCCGAGGTGTCGCATAAATCAGCGCACCGGCGCTAATTAGTCCGATCGCGGAACATGGCGGTTCGGTTGCGGAGCAGCAGCAACAGCAGCAAACCTTGTCTAACGTCTAACCAGCAAGAGAAAAAAAACCCACCAAGTAGAGTGAACCAACCAACATGACCATACTTCTTCGGGTATGCATCGGCAGGCTTATGG
>AXCM01004854.1:0-24480 GCA_000473375.1 Anopheles culicifacies | reverse complement strand
CCGAGGGACACACACACAAACACATTATTGGCAGGATTGTCTATCGGAGCACGTCCAATCCACTGTCTAAACAGTTGGAAAAACCTGCTCACCTTCCGTCCGCCCATCCAACGCTTGACCGGTTGGTATGTCCTCACGGCGCGGTCAACCACCCGTATGCCCGTTTCCTAGCTGTCGGCTAGTAATCCTTTGGCAAGAGTTTATTATTGCTCGCGTATACACATTTTCCGCCTCGGCTCGCGCAAATAAGCTGCCTTCCATCTGCGCCCTTCTCTACCAACACTTGGGACACGTGGGATGAGTTTCAAATTTTGAGGTTTCGTTTATGTTTCTCGCACCTTTTTTTACCCTACAACTTCCTGCGCTTGTGTACTATGTACGACTGAGCGGGTTGTTACCGTACGTAGCTCATGCCGGATATAAAATCAACAACCCTCTTCACACTAAGAGTTCCCCATCGGTGGGTGGGCGGTACTGCGAGTGAGGTGATTTTCCACCCGACCGCGAAACACCAAACGACCCCCGGAGGCTATTTACTTCGGTCTACCTATAGCCTTCCGCTGGATATGAGGGCAACCATTGGAGCACATTTTCACTGGCTAGAAGAGTGTCGGTACGTCGGTACGTTTAGTGGGTGGCTTCTTTCGGCTCATCTACACACCTGCATACAAAGGCCACAATTTCTGTCATTTCGTACCGTTTGCAGGAGATACAATAACGAATAAAATATTTGTATTAAATACAAATGTGGATTCTAATTCAAGTGAAGGAAAATAATGAGACTTTGTTACTGAATTACAATGAATTTCCTAAGCAAACGATGTAAAAACACCAATTGAAAAATTATTATCATTCAAATTGCATACATTTGGGAGTTTCATATTAAAAACAACAAAGAAATTAATAAACCAAGTTTAAAAATGTAGTTCTTGTATTTTTTCTTATGTGGTTTAACCAACTTTTGAACGGGTTTAGGTTTTTTTCAGAAAAAAAGTCTGACGAAGAAAATTATATGAACCTAGCCTAGCTATATTGATTAAAACATATTTGTATTATATTGCATAAATTTAGGCGTATATATTAACGAAATAGAAATTTACAAATCTTAATAAACAGCTGTGTTTCTATTTTTTTTTAATTTACACATAAAAAAATAGAGGAATATTTGGCAAAAGTTCTGTTTGTTACTGTCGCTGAACATCGATCGCAAACGTGCACGCCGTTGCATGGTTAGGCTTTTGACTAATTCCACGTTCAACCTCACTGTTTCGCTTCCAACATGCGTTTGGGTGCAAACTACATTGTACATTAAAACCCTGAAACGCTCAACTGCACCGGCAAGACGTCAGAAGTTTTCTTCTCCTCCTCTTCCACACACACACACACACACATGAATTGTATCGAAAAAGGTGAAACCTCAAATATGCCCTTCGGTCTGGCTGTCACTTATGCTGACGTCGTACAACAACCTTCGCTCGAGGCAAAGAAATCAAGTACGTGAACATAACCAAAATCATTGAGGAAAATGGCAAATACTGGGCTGGGGCGTGCGAATACAGGGACACACTTACACACGGAAACCAAAAAAAAAAAGGATACAAAGTTAACAATTCCACCTTCGGGTTTCAAACAGTAACCATTCAGTTTGAGAAGATGTCGGTAATGTTTTTTGTTTTGTTTTTACCTCTTCCTCTTCTATTTGTACATTATTTTACACAAGCTTTGAAAACCCGCAAAGCAATGCAACTAGGGGCAAAATAATGCCGAGCACGGCCACAGTGAGTTTGTTTTGTTTTATTTTTGCCATTCTGCACACCTCCAAAAAGGGCCGGGGGTTGTGAGTAATCCAATAAAGAGCGCCTCGTCTGTGTGTTTGTGTGTCCATAAAACAATTCAATCGAAAATATTAAACACCTCCTGGCCACCGCTTTATCGACCACACGACGAGTCGGCGTTGTGGCCGGGAAAGGTAAACAGTGTGACGACCGTAAGGAGTGCAACCAAACTTTCGGTTACTGACGTTTGGGGGGTGCAACTACTGGAATTTGTTGTGCAACAAACTTGTGATCGAGTGGTATAGAATGTTCTTATTTGAAATATTTTCGGAGAAATAAATATATTTCACATCTTTGTAAATAAATTCAATTTTTACAGTAAATTCTTTAAAGGACTCTCCTCTCTGTTATCAAAATAAACAAATGTATCGAAGGAAAAAGGAAAAAAACACATACACAAACTAAACAATAAACACAAGATGTTTAGTTGACAAAGAATCTCTTTACCCCGAAAAAAGCTGTCGATAAGATCTGTTGCAGTAGTGGTACTGGCAACACAGTTGCTACGGTTTGTCTTTGCTGTTACTAACCTCATTGGTATTCCACCGGTGTCGTTGGGTTGGGAAATGGTCCGCCCGGGGTAAACTCTCCAAATTATCCGGAAGTTTGATCGGTTCACCATCTGGAAAAGGGAATGCATCCGATAGCGGATCGAGAAAATGAAAGAAAATGTTCTGATTAAGATAGAGAACTGAAATGAAGGCAATTGCAATGCTTTAAGGGTAATTTATTGTTGCCTTCAATTGGGTTTGATTTTGTAACAATGCATGCATTTTTAGGTTTTTATTTTTTATTTTAATTTATTTGTTTTTAAAACTCATCTTATGTGTTTCCCAAACTATTATTATATCCTTTATCTTCTCAACATCTTTCACTTCAAATTATGTAATTATTGCCAAACAATCCGCTATCAACCTTCGAAACGAACAATCCTCCCGCGATCGTTTGCTGTAATGAATTAATTTACCTCATTTGCATGATATAATCACATTTCCTACCCTTAGCCGACACCTTGCCTTCAGATTACAAATGATGTATCACTTTCAACTGCCCACAACAGCAAAAGAAGAAGGAAACAAATGACAACATAACACACCATTTCAACCGATTTGGACGGCCTCCCACTGCCTAAACACGTGTCCGGGCATATTTTCCCCTGTTGTCATACCTGCCCACACTCACGGTGGCATACTTTCGCGTCTAGAACGCGTCAGTGATAATGGGGAAACGATAAAGCGAAATATGTTTCCGGATTCCGGAGTAACCAGAGTCCAAATCGGCCAGCAAACTGTGGCAACTATTAGCGTTCATGCTCGTTCAAAGCAATCGTTGCTCATTGAGAAGAACACAGCACAAAACCGAACGGCTAACCATTTGCTTCGAACGGTTTTGTGAGATAATTTCACCTCACTCGCTTTGCGCTCCACTAACGAGCCCTTATCCACGGATCGTTAACAAATTTCCTTCCGCCTTTTCCGTAGTGGAATGTTTCCGGTCGTGTGCCTATTTTGTGAATGGCTTTCCAACACTGCAAACCAATAACGTTGCGCGAAAAAAAAAACAAAAACCTCGATGGGCAGCTCCACACACACACTAACTCGCAAACGCGTACAATCTTAATCCGTTTTATCAATAACATAATTTTATTTTAACACTTCGTTTTCATTTCCTTACGAGCCTTTTCGGTTTGGGTTTGGTAGCGCGTACTCGACCGAGCGTAACGCCACTTGAAGGTGATTGATGTGCTGGTGCTTACGTGGCTTAATGCTTCCGTAACCTATTTCGTGGGCACGTTGCAGGGAGCGACACAGTTAAGCACCTGTATGTCAACCTGTGTCACTATGTCAACACTCACCAATGGAACGGATTGCTGTGTGTGCTGTACCGTAATCGATGCCAATCTTTCCAAGCACCAAACGACCTCATAATTGATTATGATGCCGTGAGGAGGTTTTTGTTTCTTGTGAGGAAGCGTGGAACGGGAAGGCAGTAACCATCGGCATGGACTTTCTCGTAGATGTTATCTGATGCCTATGCAAATGAGTGGAAACTTTACTTGCACTAGCTGGTGGCCACAAACACTGTGACGTGTGACGGATGGCAAGACCGCTTGAGGAAATGGGTTAAGATATCCTCAACGTTGAGAATGTTCTGTTTTGACGTGTACCATTTAGCAGTAAGAGCTTTAGTAAGACCTGTTTGGAAGTTACAATGCATTAGGTAAATATTAAAATGACTTCAACATCATCACATTACGATTTGCAACATTATTTTGAAATATCCAGATTTAAAAAGTTCAGATCTAATGAAGTATAAAGGGAAGTTGAAATGTTTGAAATTGAAACATTTCATAGTTCTCCGATTCAAGAAGCTGTACCTGATGCGAATTCACCACAAGACACCCAACACGCGATAGAGATAGGTTTGCATCTGATTGACAATGCATCTGATTGTCGGAGGCTCTAACCGTGATATAGCTCGACAAAGAAGCATAGTATTGGTTGACGGCGACATACTCGTGGTGGTAGATGAGCTCTTCCATCTTGGAATGATCATAACTTCGGATAACAACAGCCCCAGCGAAAGCTTAAGTCACATTATTCAGGGGTCTAGTGCTTTTTTTGGACTCCAAAAAATTCTGAGATCCAAAAGACTCCAGCAACGTACAAAACCATCATATATCGCCGAAATGCACCACTGATGCAGGAGGTAGTCCTCTGGGGACACAAGGACGCAAATGCGCTCATTATATCGATGCAAGCGCTAAGACCTATCTTTGCAGGAATATGAACTACGAGCTAGCTGAGCGACGTTGCGGACATCCAGACGGTGGTTAAAACCAGTAGGATACTCATGCCTCAAAAAGAAGGTACTTGTCAACGACCTGTTCCGCACGAGGCGTATAAGAGCACGGCGAGTTCAACGGCTGGATCAACTGGAGTCAAATCTGAACGAGATCGAATGTAACCTTAGACCGAGTTCCATGGAAACGGATTGACAATCAGGACATGTCAGTTAGAAGTCATTGCCAGAGTAGGCCAGTAAGGAAGAAAACAATGACAAGAAACTAGCTGGGATCTAGGAAGGAAAGCAATATTTGATAAGTGTTAGCCCAAATTCTGACTCTTAACTATATAGAGTTCAAGCGGGATTCCTGAATGTCGAAGTCTTTTTTAAAATTATGTATTTCGTGAACGTTTTGTTTATGCTTGGGATGACACATGTAAAGGTAGGAGACCATATAAAGGAAACAAGATCAATCTGACTAAAATTCAGTATAAAGATTTCAGAATGTATCGCAGAAATTTTCTTCCCTAGGTGTTAATAATTCAAGGAACACCTTTAACTACATTTGATTTGATATTTTAAAACAGCTTTATAATTAATTTTTTAAAATTTAAATTAATTCTCACATTCCATATTACATTCTTGTAAAATGTATCTACTACATGTACCAACCATCTTTAGACACTTCGAGTCCAAACGAGTGAACTTCTTCAACTTCTGCTCGACAGCACATAATTGAAAAGATCAATTTCACTGTCTTTTCCAGCACGTGCCAAGACTTGCTGAAAAGTCATCCCAAAACTAGCAATCCAACCTCACCTTTTCCATTCCCCTTTCGCTCGTCTAGCTTTCACCAAAGCGATATGCCAATACGCCAACAATCACAAACAGTTGTAGTTGATGCTGTAATTGTTGTGACAGACGACCGGCAAAACGTTGGCGAACGATAAAACTTTGTCGTCCGGTAGCTTAACTCTTGCCTTGGAAGCTGTTCGGACGAATGTAAACTTCCCACAGAACATACTTCCACGAATACAGAATGTAACGATACTTCCAAGTTCCGAAACAGCCACACAAAAAAATGATCTCAAATTTTTAGTTAAATGAGCACAATTTAAACGACCACTTCTTGGAGTACCGGGAAAGATACCCCGGAAAAACTCGTAGAAAGTTTTACAACAAGAAAAACCGAATGCTCAGCATGAGAACCAACCAACAAAAAAAAAAAACCCTCCCAATGACACAACTTACAGGAAAAACTTAAACCCGACAACCCCTACTGCCGGGTGGACGAGGGGTGTTACCAGTTTAAACCCGCGTTACAAAGCAAATGACGCCCACGCAGAAGAAAATCTCACCACCAAGGGGTCATGTTTGAACAACCTTTGCCTGGCACGGGTGACTCACTCCTCCACTCCCTACGGGCACATTTCGTCCGATTGGTCGCGAAACGTTCGCGTAAGCGAAAGATGACAAATTGATGGTCCCACCGAGAGTCACACCAAAGCAATATGCCCTAGCCGCGTTCGCGCTCGGTGGACATACATTTTTAATGCATCGACACCGAAACGGACCAGGCAACGCACCGGTTGGGACATTAAGGGTTGTGGTGGTGTGGTTTTGAAAAGATGTCGAAACTTCTGCTAGCACGGGGAGTTTGAGCCCTTCGAGCCCCGTGGACGTGCTGGTTTTTGGTCTTTTATTTCTTTCCTTCCCTTTTCGGAAACGTTCCCTTCTGTGAAAGAGTTAGGGTAGTGGCTTAATCTTGTAAGTTTGGCTGAGGTTTTCTCTTTTCGCTTCTCATAGTTGAATAACTGTCTTTTAATCTCCAACACCGGCCATCTGGTGGTTCATCTGGTGTTCCACTCACTACTTTTACGTACTTCGTGCAAGAACCAAACCTTGCTTGTTTCTTCCCAACTTTCCGCGTCAAAGAGTGTCGATAGCTTTCGCGTCTTTAAGCGAATAAAAGTAACACTCTTTCCACTCGCACACACACACAGAAAAAAAGGAAAACGTCGAACAAAACGTTACAAATTAGCCGGAAAAACTTATCATTATTTCATAATGAGCAGAGTACAAAAGCAGGCAAGACATAATGCAAAGGGCGAAGCAAAAAAAAAACACCCAAAAACCCACCGAGTGTTGATTTTCGCGTGCTAAATTCGTTGTCGGTGTAAAATTTTCTTTCCACACTTTCGTGTCACACTAAAGCGGGGTTTTTCTTTTCTTTGGCTTAACTTTTTTACTTTTGTAACCATTTTCCAAAGGAGAAAGAGGTGTGTTTTTTTTTATTTTTGATTCTGATCTTCCCTTTTACAACTGTTAGTCCGTTCCCAAAGCGCCTCAATGTGCAAAAAAAACCGGTATGAAAACACCGTATCCGTAACCGGAGCGAATTAAAAACGACAAATGAAATGGCTTGCCTCCTATTAGCGCGAGAGCATGTTTACACAACATTAGCACCCCGAGCCCGAACCCACCGAGGTGCGGGACTCAGGTCGAACAACTGGAGATAGTACGGCCACTTTCGGTGGGGACCAGTTTAGTTTAGGCGTGAAATATGGCGGCCACTTTCGGTCACGAACACCAACTTCGGAAGTCGGTCGGTGTTGGTCATTTTCTTATTGAGTTTTCTTTACTGCCTTTGAGAAATAAAATAAAACTAAGAAGCTTTAACGTTGGAAGAGACATTTGATGATTTAGGTAATTATTGCTGATATGAGATGTTTGTTGCTCACTTGATCCTTTTTGGAAGTTTTTATCGTTTTTTTTTATTAAAACAAGTCTTTTGTGTAAAAATTTCTTAAAAATAGAAATATATGTGCTACTTGCATAAGAAAAAAGGAGCACACTCATTTGCATCCACCGTCCACCAAACAAGTATTTATCGTCCCGAATTAGGAGCGCTGTATATTTTCTTATTAAAAGCAAGCCCTTCAGATCCAGGCACAACGGCCCCAAAATTGTGGCACGCTAGCTTTACACATAACGGCCAACAAGTTCGTAACATATGCCCACACGGGGGGGCCAAGTGAGTACAACCAAGCCCGAGGGCAAGCAACAGCAAAGAGAAAAGAAAAACACACACTCACACACAACAACTGCACAACGATTGCACATCCGGCCACACACACAGCGGACGGGGAAACCGGGAACCCGAGTCCGGAAATATAAATTCCACCCACTCGGGCTGTGGCTTACCGGTATCACATGGCTTAAAAACGGGAGCATTGGTTACCAAGTTACTGGTGGCAGTATTCGCGCTTGCGAAGGAACGTACGAAACGAGCATACCCAGTACTACGGAGGACATCTTTTGCGAATGGTGAAAAGGATAAAATAGACCGGTTGTTTTTTATTCTTCATTTGCTTTGTTTTATTGTACTTCACGCCGGGTGTACTTTTGTGGGAAGAACGCTGCTTTAAGGACAGACTTTATTTCGAACAAAATGCTTTAACGATACATGTGTGCGAGTGTCGCGATTTGCAAGGCAACATGCACTTTGTGCACAGGAAAGCCAGCATATGGAGCAGCTAAACTGAGGCTCATGCACGTACGTTCGATGAGTGTTACGATCTTAGATTTAGTTTTAAGGACAAATTTATTGGAATGTGTTGCCGAGAGAAGTGCAACATATGGATTAACAAAGTATTACATGTGTTGTAAACACTTTGAAATGAAATTTAATATCCACCAAAATTAAGACAAAAAAAATCTTTTCTAGTAAAAATTAAATATAACAAATGAATGCCTTTACGAACTATTGTTAAATAAATTAACTATATACTACTTTCCAAGTGTAGTCTGTAAATTTAAAATGTTATAAGAAATTTCCTCAGCAATAGTGCAAACACAGCATACACACACACTTGCTTCCCTTCAATCGACCCGATGTTTCCATATGCAATTCCACAAAAAGCCCCCAGCGATGGCAACGTCAGCGACGACTTAGAATGTCGCACGGCACATAAGGACGGCCCTCGCACGTTATACATCGTCCACGGCACCCATACACATCCGAATACGGCGAACGCGTATGGT
Source organism: Anopheles culicifacies (assembly GCA_000473375.1). Classification (NCBI taxonomy): domain Eukaryota; kingdom Metazoa; phylum Arthropoda; class Insecta; order Diptera; family Culicidae; genus Anopheles; species Anopheles culicifacies. The sequence continues at coordinate 15,814 of AXCM01004854.1, read as the reverse complement.
GTCAGTGTTGGCGGGAATTTGTAGATTGGATTCGGAACCCATCCGTTTTACCATGGCCGAACCGAACCGAAGAGGCCGTACGCCAGAAAACGATGTAACACACAGACACACACACACACGGCCAAAGGGGTTACGATGGAGAACCAGAGAATTTACTATTTCTAATTCCCATAATCGTAAAATATACACACTTGAGCGGAATAAATAATACCATCAATATCACGAACGAGTGAGAGCGAAAGAGCGCGAGTCAGTTGATTCTGTCAGCAGAAGGCCTTGCAATTCACTCTTCAACGGAACACGGAGAGAAATTATTATTCGATCCATTATTTCAGAACTAACTTTCTAATACCGGGATGGGATGGGGTTGGTTTGCAAAAGGGTGAAGAACGCAAACGAAACCGCTTGACAATTGTATCGAAACGTCGGATGCGCCCCCTTTTGAGCGGCCGACGCTGGCGACACGGATGGCATTAGACTTCTAAATCTCTCACGCGCCGCTACAAAAGTCGTCGATTTACAGGCTTTACTGTTTGTTGTTTCACTGGGGTTTTTTTGTTTTGCTTCCTTTTATATAGATCCGGATAGGTTGAAGGACGAAGCCGATTGGGTGAAAAGTAAATTAAACCCCAAGACTCGGAAACCTTCAACGATCTTTGCCTCATTGGTCTTGGAAGAGGCGTATGAGCGGCTGCCAGCCCTTAATTGTGTCAGAGGGTTGCAATGAATTCCAAATTGAAACTAACTTACACACAATTACACGCACTCATTCGCAAACGGATTTTACGATACGATCGGTACGCTGAATTCTAAAGCAGAATGAATGAAGATTGATTGAAAAATGCTGCCCGTTTGCTCTCTGCCTTTTTTGTTAAAACCCTCAACACCCTCAAGAATTCCGGGTGTTCCGGATTTGGTGCGAACCAAGAGCAAAGGGTGCGGATGATGTGCGATATGAATTCGGTCCTCGTACGTGCGTACTGACTTTGGATGCACACATTACAGCGTGCGGGCTAGTTTACGAAAGAATCGTGACACGATTGACGGATGCTTTTAGTTCCTGAACTATGCAAGACGGAAACGTCCCAGAAAGGGCAAGGATTACCCGACCTCATCCGGTAAATGGATGGACGAATGCTGAGCGAATAAAATCTTTCTCCATATGGCATTTGGCACGGAATGCAAAATCGTTTAACCACCGTATGTTGTGTCGCTTCCGACATCGTTCCGACTAGCGGCCAATAAAATTAGCTACTGATAGCGCTACCTCCGTCCCCAAACAGTCGTCAACCATGCGTACGGGCAGAGCATGCATTACACTGATGAAATGGCTGCTCCAACCGGCCAGTCGGACCGTAGCCACGGGGAAAGTTTTGAATTACGTCTAGTACATGAAAACGAGCCATGAAATGGAATTTTACGGGTATGTCCTACCCTACGCCACCATGCCACTCCCAACCACGCGCAAGGAGCATGTTTTGCCACCACAATTAGCGAGTTTTTATTGACAGCCAACAACAACAGCAGTAACGACAACAGCTTTTTACTGCTAGACGATCGGAGAAAGGAAACACGTACTTCCTTCTTCACCGGGGGAGCTGGGGACTTTTTCTATTGCTAACAAATCCAGTCCAGTGCGTTTTTGGCGGGGCATTTATTACGACCCCATTTTGCATGCCACAGATATGACGCGAGCGTTTATGGAGCGTTTAAAACTTATGCCCTGCTTAGGGGAAGCGGGAGGTGGTGGGTACCGTCACAGATAAATGAAGAATAAAATGGGATAACAACATGAACAGTAAACATGATCGTAAAAGCCAAAAAGCGGTTGGAAAGTGGCTGGAATGAGCTTGTACTGATTGTAGTAGTTGATGCTTTATTTGCTTCTGAAACGGACCTGTGCAAACTTCCATATTTTCGAGCTTTCTTTTTATGTCTGTTGCTTTGCTTTGTTAATTTATTAGCCTTTTTTACTTTTTATTTGTTTTAGGCAAGCCTCTCTTTTATTTCAATTATTCTTACTCTTTCAACTTATTGGTTTGTTTTGAATTTCAGAGAATTTGGAGAAAGATTTCGGTGAAAATATGATTTAAAAAAATTTAATTACAATATCATCTTGCCCAAGAATGCTGCTGTACTCCCTCAAGTAATACAATACTAGAGAAAATGATAAAATATTTGCTCTTAATCAATTCAATTATGGCATTGCGTTTTCATCTTGCTGTCAAACCGTTTTATTTGTATTTTTTTTTAAATTGAGTTTGTTTGTTGTTTTACTTTGTCAATTCATATTGTTTATTTTTTATGTCAATTTTCTGTTTTTCGTTTCTTCTTTCCAGTTTTATGATTTGTTCACCTTTTTTAAATTTTTCTAGGTTTTCTTATTTGTTCTGTTTGCTACATAAAATTTTCAAGAAATCAGAAAATATTAACCATCCTGTTCAATTATGATTCCGTCCCTTATTAACCCTTCTACAATTTTTAAAATGAAACCAAACATGAAGAACATGAAGAAACATGAAAATGAAGTATTCTCTTTATATTTTGATCGACACGAAAATTCTCTCTACTAAATTAATTTGCATTATCTTTCTTATCATTTGCTTATGTTACAGCTTGGATTCTAATCATTTAGATTTGTTTGTTCATTTACGCAGTTTTTCTTACGTTCGGTTTGTTAAGCATTGCTTCCAGAATAAAAAAATACTTTTACCACATAATAAATTACAACTAATTAATCACAAACTCACCCATTCATGATCCTCCAATCAATATCACTCAACAAGTAAAACAATGGAAAAAACGATAAAAACAATAGTTTTAACTGAATAAAGTGTTGTAAAATCGTTGTCCTTAGAAAACAAAACGCTGGTTAATTAACTCAAACCTGCAAAAAACAAAACCAAAAACAACACGGAAGTAGTTCTTGGAATGTCAACAGCCTTGTCTAACGCGTGCAGGCAGAGCTTATCCCATCCGCAGCTCGCTATTAACAAAGTACACGAAAAACGTGTTAAAAACTAATAAGACACATTTAATCCACCACAAAAGCATAAAAAGGACGCTCACCCATACCCTCCCCTCATTCCCAATCGTGCCCTCCAGATTAATGGCTTTCGATTGTGAACTTTTACGACTTGATTCTAATTTTATTGCCCGAAATTATGGGCCCGTGCTTTCGATCCTACCGTGCCAGGCCGTGCACTTTTACCCGGTCGTCCGGGGTTGGCAGTACATCATCCGTGTAAACATAAATATGCTCGGAGGTTTTCGGTTTTTCGGGCCGGTTGGCCATCAACAAATCAACCGAGCGCGAGCTCCATTCGAAATGGTTGATTTGCTGGGTGCAAAAATGTGTGTCATGTTGTTTTGTTGTTTTCCCCCTACCCAACCGCAATGCTTCCGGAGCTGCACGCGTAATGCTTCAAACTTCAATTGACACTCGGAACCATATTGCCCACCTTTCACATCGCTCAATCGCCCTGCACAGCAAATGGAGATGGAAAGCGTAAAATAGCTGACTGGCAGTGGGAGGACGGAGTGATTAAAAGCACAAGACAAGCTCCCGAAACGACAAATCGGAAAATCGTGACCGGTAGCATTAAATTTATTAATTTTCCCCGTTTCCTTGTTGGATGAGCCGGCTTGCCGCAAGCTGAATTATGCGTCCTCTAACCATTCGCTCACCAGCGAATCGGTATGAATTTCATCATTTCTTCCTTACTACCCGATGCGTGTTGGATGGTTCGGGGCCGTTTGTCAAACCGATGGCGTCATTAAGCGATTTTCATCGCAGCAAAAGGCGACCACATTTGCAGCGACATTCAGCGTGCATGGTCTTCTCACGGTCAAACTCTAATCACCGAGCGACGATGGATTATCCGAGAAAAAAAACCCTAAGCCCGGGTGCGTGAAGGACTCGTAATTTTTACATTTATTGCCTTCACCCCCAGCGTTATGGGGCAAAGATGAGCAACGGGGGAGAAAAAAAACACGTAAATACACGAATGAGTGATTGACTTAAGGCAAGGTCTTGAGGAGCAACGGTATTCCTCATCATTGTTTTCTTTTTTTTTTCGCTCTCTCCCGGACTCCTGGCCTATCTAAAAGACCTGCTGGTAATTCCACAACGGCGAGGAAAAACCTAAAACGGCACTAAAATAGTGCGAACTACAGATAGGAGCACTTGCTCCCTTGGTAGGGGTGGTTTTGCGCCTTACGAAGGCATCATTAATTAAGGTCATTTAAGGCGAACAAAAAAACACCTCTAATAGGGCCCGAGCTATCTGATTGCTTCAGAACGCTAGCAAACTGGACCGCTTCGAGACAGTTTGTTGTAAATGGGGAAAATAAAACCCCACAGGCTTTTCATAGGGAAAACCAAAAAAAAAACAGCTAAAACTAAAAATGGACTCACACACATAAAAAAGAGGACCCATTCAACCTCTGTACCCTCGCTTCTCGTGCCCTGATTCCCCTTTTCCGTTCTTAAGCACCCCGGGTCAACTATAACAGATTACTGTTCTGCATGTAAGAAATGCCATAATTTATAGGCGATGATTTATGCCACTCGCGGTCGTAAATCCGTAAGTTCTCGCACCGTGCGTCCCGCCGTGTAATCCCAGCTCAGATGGCCAGGGCCGATGAACAGCGAACAGCAACCGAATGAGAACCGCGCGTAAAATTAGGAAGCGCCTTTACGAGCGGTTTGCCCTTACACGCTTGCTCTTTTCCGTTCTTTCTTTTTCTTTGCCTTTCGGACGGTTCCGTAAGGGTCCCCGGATTCGAGAGTACCGTCGAGCGAGCTGTTTATGGAATGGGAAAGCCAACAGTCGAGGGTCGTAAATGTGGGCATGTACTGAAAATAAAACCCCAGCGGAAGGTCAATTTTTGTACCGACTTTTAATTGATAAGACATCGTAAAATAATTGAATTAGAGCACGAGAGTGTGCGTACGGTGCCACACAGGGGGCACCAGATCAATGACAAAACGGTGTGTTGTGCCTTGATTGTTCCTCGTTTTCTTGGAATGATTTTTAATGATGAACGATGTTTGGGTTACGCATTTTTAAGTCTTTTTAGTACTTTTCCCCTAAAATGGTTAAAAGGCAGAATGTTTTCTGGATCCAAAATTTAACGACTATCAATAAACTGTCCATTTAAGGACTTGAGTTTCCTTAAGACATTTTGCTTCTGATTGAACCAGATTGCTTAGAGTTCCCAACTAAAAGATTAAAAACAATATTTTCTTTACGCCATTCTTCTCAATAATTTATTTGTCTTTAAATTCAGAATTCAGAAAAAATCGAATTATTGATACAATAAAAATCCCTTCCTCCATTTTTTTGCGAATCTTCCTGTTGCATTCGAAAATCCGCCATTACTAACAACAACTGACAATGTGTTACACGGAACAAAACAAAAAAAAAATCCGGAAAATGCACTGTTTGCTCTTCACCCATCATTAGAAACCCATCATTAGCACCTCTCCATTCCAATAGTTCCCCTTCCCCTCCCCCACTCATTCGTTCGACTCATCGACAAAACCCCCCAAAATGGTTCCGATTGGAATGAACCACGAAAACATGACGCCATGACGCTCCGTCAGGGCCACTTCAGACGGGCACTAATTTTCCTAACCAAACAAAGAAATACTCACCCTCGCCGCCACCACATCATCCCCCACCCTTCATACACCCCCCATTTGCCATTGGCTTTCGATCTTGATCACCACCACTGTTACGGTTTCGTGCCGTTTGGGCATTTGTACTCCGCCTCCTCGGAAAACGGGACCCTCGGAAGCCTTCGGATCTCGGTGCCCGGGCTTTAAAACTTGCATGCTAAAATTCTATAATAAACAATTTTAATTTGTATACATTATCATATTCAAATAAAAATGCTATTAACTTCCCGGTTGGCCGCAGCGGCATGCACCTACCAGGCGGGTGGTTCGTGTTCGTGTGGGTCCTTTCGTTCCTGTTCTTTTTTTTTAAATCGCTCCCAGGGAGCTTGTTGAAAAGGTGGGTGAATTTTGTGGTTCCATCTCCGAGGTTGCAAATGTTGTGGATTTTTCTAACCACACTCACACAATCAACCCTCACAAAAAAAAGAAATAAAACCATAAAAAAATCTCCTTTAATGATAAAAGTTGCAATTACTGTATGTGAAAGTTTTGATAGTTTTTCGTGGTGTAAGGAAGGTTTGTAGTTTTGTCTTTTTCTTTTTTTTTGCATAGTTTAGAAAGTTTTATCCAAGATCAGATGAATTTTTGCTGAAAGTTACCCGACTAACCTTCAACCTTGCTTATAAAGCTAGTTTTGTCTGAAAATGTGTTTTTTCTTCCATTCAATAGCAAGTTTTATAGCATTCACACGGGGGCCAGTAATGTGGGTGGATGTGTTTTAGTTTTGCACTTCCGCTTTTGTCATTCAAAAGGTTTCCCTGGACCGTCATTACAAAAAAAAAAAAACTACACACCTCTGTTGCGTAGGGACGTGGCAAAGTCTCCCTTTGACACGGCGTAATTGATGGTAGTTTAATGCTAATTAAGTTATCAGCGAATGCCACCACTTGGCCGGTGGCAAATTTTTAACACTTTTTATTTCAGCTCCCTGCCGAGCGGTTCCGGGATGGGAGTTGGACTGGAAAAGGGGAATCACCATCTATTTTTTTTATGTATTGTTAATTTCCTCCACCACTCCGAACGGCGTTTCTGTTTGTCTAAATGTGTGTCACGCTTCACCATTGATGTGCGTTCATTTCGATGGCGAATAGCGTGGCCGTGCCACACGGACCACTGGCACATAAATTTAATTCCCATTCGACTTTAATTGGCTAGTGCGTGCGCTGGAAGCTAGCTAGCTAATGATTTGATTTATTTTTATAATAAATTCAACAATTAATCCACCGATCGTTTATAACAATTTAAATTCCGTCAATAATTTATACGATTTTGTTTGCATCAAGCCCATACCAGAGATCCCGGCGGGAGTGGTGAAAAGAAGCAGAAAAAAATACTCCCACCTTTCAGCTGTCTGTCACAGGGCGACCATTTGCACTCACTCAACGCACTTAGTATTCGGCTCACGGATGAATCTGATGAAACGGTGAACAGGAAGTCCATTAACACACATTTTCCTTCCCTTGCACATATGAGCACCATTCCCTTGGTTGCACGGTTTTTTAATTGAATATTTTTTAGGATGAATACTTTAATTTAACGAAACATGGTGTTATGTCCTTTTTTGTTTACTCCCTCACCAAAACATGTCCATCTGCTCAACAGGATGCATCCGGATTGCACCGGACCAAAACCGAAAAAAAGCAGACACTTTTCAATATCAATTTATCCCCATTTTCCAATTTATTCATGCCCATTTTTAAAGCCATCTCGGTGTATCGTTCCATTCCGATGATACCAAATTTCCCTTGCCATCGCCCCGTCCACGAATGCATTATTTTCCGAAACGGGCATCCAGCATCAGCCATCTCTATTCCGGTTGCGCTCACAATTTATGCTCGCCCGGCATGTCGTGCGAGCGTGCATATTAATGCTACTTTAATATGAAATTATACGGACCGTATCATTTACTTTAATTACACAATAATTAAATTGTGGCCAAAATGCTGCTTATTACTCGCGCCTGACATGCAGTTTTTTTCGGAGCAGTAAGCGTTTCCCCTTGTTTGCGCTACGACACGCACGTGAAACCATCAGCAACAGCTATCCGGTGAAAAAGCCGGTACCAAATTTGAGGTGCCAACGGAATCAAAAACATACGCAAAAAGTGTGTGTGTGTGTGTGTGTGTGTGAAGAAACGCAACGTGTACAACGTGTTTCCCGAAACGGGAAACCAGATTTTCATTCGTTCGGAAAATGCACACACAAAATGCAACGCGCACGGCCAAGGATCGAGATTCAGAGATAAGTGTTAACTGTTCCATGTCCGCTGTTAACGCACAGTAACAGGCAAGGGGAAGGAGGGAGTACGGAAGGAGGTGCTGGTGAGGAGTGCTAGGCTTTTGGGGCTCATTTTCGACAGCCTTCTGTCGGGTGAGATTTTCAATTTAAATTTATGAATTGTTTTAATAAGCCACAACGCAACGGAATGCTGACAAAGGGATACCGTTGGAGAATAAACATCGTTCGTTTGGATCCTTGCTTACGGGGGTTTATTTAAGGCTGATAATTTATATTTAAAAAAGCTCAAATGTTACAGTCAATACATTCTATGAGACGAATTAATACCAAACAAACAACTTAAATAAATTTAAAAATTAAAGGAAACTAAATGAAACTTGAAACATTTAGTGAAATAAAAATTAAACAAAATAAACCATGTTTAAATGACAAACAGATAATTTATGAAGGTCCTTACAATTGTTTGGGAAATAAGTGTGTTGGGTTTATGCTTCAGTCCCAATTTTTGTTTTAAATTTGGTTTACACGTCTTTTTATAAACACAAACTATGCTGCCGTGCTTATATTCCCTTTCCCAATTTTACTAGCTTCTCACAATAATTCACCTTTCACCCATCCAGTAGGAAACCCAACCAAGGAAACGAACCAAAACTGACAATCTGGAAACAAATATTCAAAGTCAAAGGGAAGCACTCAACAGGAGACGGCTCCGGATCGAAACTATACAAGACTCAGCTAATGCATTGCCTTCAAGCCCATCGATCATCAATTTTCCTCGAAAAGAAAACCGGCTTCATACACCTGTTCCCAAACGCTCAAAGGAGCTCCGGGCAGACAGACATCCAGAAGTAACATTTTCCGGAAACGACTAGACACTCCAAAATTTCCAGTAAGGAAATGCACATTAAACGGTTATTTATTTATGCCGAAATTTGTACACAGTCCGATAGGCTAGAATTCGGTGGGAGAGCGAAAAGCACTATGCAAACTAGAAACACCACGCTACAAAGGACGGGTGAATAGCACTGGAGCCGGTTTTCGACTGAATAATTCAAATTTGATTATGTTCATAATTACGACGTTGGCTGGGGTAGAGTAGCTTTGGGAAGGAAAAAGTAAACACCAACCCCAGTTAACTGTTGCAAGCCAATCCTTCTATTTCTCAAAGTAGAAACAAAAGGTGAATTTCTTCAACTGAATTCATATTCCTTCCTGCATCATTCCTCCGGGCTTCCACCAAATTGGGCGGATAATTGAATTTAAATCGTCTACCACCGTAAACGAACCGATGGCCGTCCGGTGATAAGGGATGGTTTGCATTTTCACAAACGAAACGAACAAGATGCACTTCATAAATCACAAACATCGAAAGAAAGAAAAAAAAAATGGACGTCCAACACGTTGCTGACAGGCAAACGTACGGTACGGGAGTCCACGTTTTGGACGATAAAAAATGGGTATGCAATTTATTTTATTTTGGGCCGAGTGCTTCCACCTTTGCTGGATGGGGTTTTGACAATTGGCAGCATGTCACTGACAGTTTAGAATCACGATGAATGATAAACAACACACCTGCCGAAACCGGGGACCAAGGACATCGAAGCATTTCGTTGATGAGGGCGATTAGATCGATTAGCGATGCGAAGGGTGACGGCAACAAATAGGACATTTTTCACGATCATTTGTAACATCATATTTAGCCGGTGCAATTGAGCATGCACGGATCGGGGTTGTGAAGAATAATCAATTATTGGTTCTAGACACTTTTGCAATACGTGTTAGGTACATTTATCGAGAATAAATTAGCATTTCTTTCCGAAAAATTTCTTAATTGTACTTTAATTCTTCTTGAACTCCCCGAAACAGTTTTGCATAAATTGGCCATAAACTATCCAAGCTAACCTTTCGCTGCAATTTATCCCGAAATATATTTGCCAGCTCTCTTCCCTTCAAAATAAAATCTAACCCATGAAAGCCTTTAAGAGCCACCGATCGATTCTCGTCATAAAACGGTGGCCTTACCTCCATACCTTGCTCAGCGATACAGCCCAGCTCACGACGTTCCGGATAGACGATGTGTGAAAAATGTTTTTAAACGTGCACTCAAATTATAGAAAATAAATCATAAGCCTTTCCAAAAAATCTGTACCCGACAGGGTTCGATGTTCCTTTTTCCTAGGCGCTTCCCAAAAAACCACCCAGGGTGGAGTGTTTCTAAGCTTCTCGCTACTCGCGAGAAGGATTTCACCGTCGGAATCGTGCAGCAAGTGCGGGTCGATTGCATTCGACCTGTTCGATGCCGCACGTGAAGGTGTGAGCTATTTTGGGGCCTGCATTCGATCGATGGATGTCTGCACCTGATAGCGATATGCGTACAGGTACGTTCCACGGCGTGGTCCCCTACACGCAACGTCACGCACAACCACCCACCGGGTGAAGGTGTAGTGAAAAATTGTCTAAAAATATGTATTTTGTCTAAAGGAAAAACGCTCCCGTCAGTCAATCGTCAATCGATTTGGCTGCTAAATAATCGTTTGCGTAGAATCGTAGAATCATTTCCCGTCCGACAGTCACCGCACGCACCTACGAGCACGGGGTTGTTTGGCTCGTCTCGGTGGCTATTCATTTTTCACAATGAAATAATCCGTTTTGCTCTAAAACACATCAAGCAAGTGAAGGATATAGAAAAACAACAACATTTCAACCTCACTATGTTATGCAATTGACACCTGCGAAGAAAAGGTGCTTTAGAAATGAAAGAGCTACAACAAACCCGCTTGACCCGCGAACGAGTAAATCGTGTTATTTATTGCTTAGTTGCACAATAGTGATGGGAAAAAGGTTCCAAAGTTCAAACATTCATGACAGCGTTTAAATAGCCGGTTGGAATCAACTATTCCAATAAGAACTTTAATTAATTTATTTAATACTAAGAACTACTACTAAACAACTAAATAAATAAACAATAAATGATAGCTCTCATGAGACACGATCAATATCACTCATATTCCAAATGAAAAATGTCTCTAGGGAGAAGATAAGTTTTAGTAAGATATCTTTCTTATTCTTAAAAAGTCAGAGTTGCATCTGATTATTTGGAAGACCTTTGGGGATCCTTCAGGACAAATTCTTCAGTTTACGCCGCTGCTGAAGTTTTATTTCATTTGTTTATTTTTTTCTTAGACGACTTACAAACGAAGCTCTGAACGTCCAATTATAAACGTAGATATCGTGTGTCTAAACACAGGATGTTCTTCAACATTAGTTTGAAGATAATAGCTCTAGAACTGACACCAAACTAAAGTCAGAGTCGACTCCAGGCATCGATTTGCATGCTTTAATATGCAATCCGTCACCTATGAACTTCTATGAACGCTTTAGTATTAGTGTTAGGATAAGCTTTCGAATAAACGCTATCAATAAGGGTATAAGTTACAAGGATACATTATTTGTATTTTAGAGAATAAGAAACAAAACACCTTCGGAGACATATGTGTTCCTCAAGGCGCACTAACTAAAAGCTATCCGAACAACGTCCCTAATCTGCGGATTTCCCATCATTAGTAAATAAAATATTCCCTAAAGTATGAAATAAGTATTATTTATTTTCTTCTCTGTTTAAATCACTCCTTAGGCCTTTAATAATTCAATTTAAGAAATATATGAACTACGCTTGGACCATTCTAGTTGTGATGTATGTCAATTCTTCGTTTTTCAAATTAACCTACCTATAAAGGACGGTCATGAGGATCAATATCCAATAATTTATCTACAAAACGATATATGAACTGTACAAAATATCATAAAAATATATACCAATGCGACAAAGAACTAATATAATTTACGTCCATTGGTAATGTGAAATGGTACGGTAATAATCATTCCACACAAAATAGTTTGCAATAAACAACATTAAATGTTCGTGGCTAGCAAAAGTGATCGTTCCAATTGATGTAACATTAACGTATCAATTGCCAGGTTTAGTACACGCAGAAAAAAGGACACGCTTAAGCAAGTTGTAGGTAAAACTTTGTGGTTAATATTCACGCGATATGTTTTATGCTTTACTACCCAGCTTCAACCAACTCGCAGTACTTTGATCGTGGCTCAAATTGTTGTGTGATCGAAGCCAACCATCACTGCATCGCCGCATAAACATCCGAACCGAAAAGTGAAACAAATTCATTACTATCCAATCGTACCGTTAGTGGGATACTTTATTAGTGCGAGTGTCATTAATGGTGACGTTTTGTGCACAAACCGAATTATACGCCAACAATGTGTGTTTCAATGGCCGGCCGGCAGGCAAGCAGTCCGATGTCAAGGGTGGACTGTTTTTTTTTTTATGAACACGAGCCATCGATAGGGATGGCTGAATTAAAAAAAAAGAGCAGAACCACAATAACAATCAAATGCCGAAACATCATAAGCATAAAACGGAACCTTAGACGAATGTGTTATTCATGCCGGGCGATGGGTGAACGCGAGAAAACCGCAATCGTTTTCGGAGAGTGAAAGTGGAAATAAAGAAAGTGATAGCGATTCACAAATCACCGCACCGTCACCGTGTGCCACCCTTTTTTTTCCGGTGGCCATTTTATTAATGCTCCGGTGCCCAGTAATTTCGATGGCAACGAAAAAAGAAAAACGAGTACTACAAAACAATAAAAAAAGAAAACCTCTAACGATTATTGCTCCGAACATGAGCTACTCTCCCTCTCTCCTTTTCTCTCTTAGGGGGGTTATCTTTACTACCACCATACGTTTCTAAAGATGCAAGAACTCAGCCCACCCGCCCAAGTGCAATATTGCGTCCATGGGGCCCTTTCTTTCCCAAACGGTGGCTTTATTTCACTTCACTTTGTTTGTTGGTTTAATTTTGCGCTTTGCCGAAACAGCAACGCTCCCGATGACAGTTTCAATTATCTGAACAATTAATTTGCTGTCGTAAACATAAAAAAGAAATTATGTTTATTTTATGCTACCGGTAATGTAGTACCGTTTTTTTTATGTTTCATTACTTGCTGCTTCCGATGCTGTTGGTTTGTGATTGTGGGAAGGGTGGAAAGAATGGTTGAACTCAAGGAATTACCTCTTTGGTCGAGCTGTACGACAATTAAACTAATGGTCATTAAATTGTTTGATGATCAAATTATTGTACGCTGCTATTGAACTATCCAAATAAAAACAAATCAGTTAAATATGTTTGAACTATCAACAAATATTTGAATTCTATTTTTTTTTATTACACTCCAAGGTAGCTCTTTTAATTTCAATTAATAAAATTTCTTAGCTTGATCTCAGTTTGACCTAATTAAACATCCGAAACCGAATAAAAGAGATCAAGTGAATAATTCCTGCCAATGAATAAAATTACACAAAAACGCAGATAAAACATGTTTTCCTCGTCAATGTTCACTGTCGGAAGTGTTCTCATAGCAAGTCACATTCCGCTGCCTTGTCGCTTGTTAAATAGTAACAAACAGCCCCCCAGCAAACATGGGGAACATGTTCAACAATCTTAAATCAACCATTGTTTCAACCCGATCCATCCATCAACCGGTCAAACGATTGCCATAATCACTCACCGCATTTCATCTAACGGTGCCAGCTAGGGCAAGAACATGTTTCACGAACTGTGTTAATTTATTGGTGCCAACAACAAGACACCTTTCGCAGGGACTTCTTCGCGGCCTCGTTCGCCTGTTTTGCCATCAGCAGTAGCGGCCTTCGGAACACCCAAAAACAAAACAACGGTGTGTGTGTAATCAAATGCAAAGGATGTATAATTTATTTCTACCAAAATATGCTATTCCCACGAAAAACTTCCAGGTGCTTTTTTGTTACTGCCTGCCATTAGAACTTCCTCGCGAAAAAAAAGTGAGAAAGGAACTGCTTCTCGTATCATGTTTGTTTAAGGTGTTTCCATACTTGTATATCCTGCCGAACACCAACAAAAAAAAACCCAGCTACTATTTACAATCTTTAGTAAAAGATTTTCGGCTGTTCCTTTTGGGCCCATGCCGTACCGTAAGCTGTCCGGATATTTGCCATAATTTGCCACTACTGACTTCCTTCGGAAGTCTCGAAACCAGCCCATCCAAACTGGCTTCTTCCGGGCCCCCCGTTTCCTTTTCTAATGATATCTATTTAACATAATGTTTAGAAGCGTTTTATTCATGAAACGTTTTGGGCGCGACTCGCTCGGGAAAATTTTCGGCCAGTTGCAGGCCTTGGGTCCCTTTGGGTGGGTCCATTTCTTTCCCCCGAAACCGGTATCCTTCTGTCCAGCCTTTTTCGGTGCTTTTTCGTTCGCTAAGGAGTCAAAAAGCGGCCACTACATATTTTATTTCGTATTTTTCGCTTGCCTGACAAATCGCGACCACTTGCCGTGAGCTGTGTGCTTCATTTCATCCGACACGACACACCACCTCAGACGGGAAGGGAAGAAATGCAATTATTCCGTAATTTGAAAGACCTGTCCCATTTTGGTGGTGTGCCTTTTAAGGATGTGCAAATAAAAAAACAAAAAAAAAACAAGAACGACCACAAAAAACTGTAGAGAATTTCAATTTCGGGTTTCCATGCATCTGGCCTTTGGATTCACTTATTTGACCACTGTAACTTCCCCAGGAAAACAAAACGAGACCATAAATTTCTGCACTTTTAGTCGCGCTCCCCGCGTAACGCCATCGATATGCGTCCGCTTCTTTTATGGAAAATGGAGCCGTTTTTGTTTTGCTTTGGTTCTTTGCCATTCTATCTTTCTCGCGATTTTGTGATATTTACGGCTTCTGTTGTTTTGTTTTATGTTTGTTTTACTGTTGATTTTTCTTCTTTTTTTTGTTGTTGGTTTGATTGTTTGTTGTGCATTCCCCGATTCTTGTCCATTTCAATTGCATCCTTTCGGCGAAGGGCGAATATCTATCACTTCCGGAATTTCACTCCCGTACCATGGCTTGGCGCAACTCGTGACCGGGTCGGTCCAATTATTTTGATTTATCCGCAAACGCATCACACCACAGCGGCGTTTGAGATATTTACATTTATTTGAGCGAAAAACAGTTAACACTAGTACGATCAACATCGGGAAAGAGCCACCTGGACCAGACAAGTGAAGATTGCTGGTAATTTTTTAGCCCTAATCTTATTTTTTTGTATTTTAAATTATATAATTTGTATCAAAGGTAAAACTACATTGTGGCGTAATGTATGGATGTCGGATCTGCCTGAACTTTTCGCAGAAAACATTCAATTGCCAACACTATTTCTCATTCAATACTTTTCCCGTACGTAAGTTCGCTGAATAAAAAAAAAATTAGCAGCTACACATTACGCTAAAAAAGTGAGTTCTATCGTGTAGTTATAAAAATTAAAGTGCTTAATTAAAAATTAAAAACTGAAACCAATCGTTCAGATAAAACTTGAGATATCCGCCCGCCTAAATAATCAGTCATTTTGACTGGTCCGGTGGTCAAAGTGTCACAAACATAAGTTACGGCCCAATAACAAGAATGCCATTTTTCCAGAATGGCCAGTTCCAGAAAATACACATCGTAATAGATAAATAATTGCTAGACAGACACACGCTACAGACAATTTTTGATAAAAATTTATTTCACTATAAAAATCCAAAACGAGTTAAAATCACTAGAAGGTCGTTCTAGTGTTAAAGAAAAAGTTTGAAATAATATTTTCAATTTATAACTTCAACAAATCTGAATGTATTTTATGTTCTTCTAAATAAAAAATTCTTATAATAAACTTACTTTCAGGAATCCTTGCAAGAAACCCTCTCATCGCTCCTCCTGTTGACATAGCATTTTGCTAGTGTAATTATCCTAAAGATAGGTTTTTATATTTCCATCGTATTTACATTTGCATAAACTCCAC
>KI423845.1:0-12938 GCA_000473375.1 Anopheles culicifacies | reverse complement strand
AAAAAAAAGCAAAACAAGCAAACAGTGTGCTCTGTTGCATGCAACTTTTTTATTTGTAAGAGCTTTTCCCTTTTACCTTACTCTGTTTTTGTTTTCTCTGGGATGTTCCCTTTTTCGAAACTTTTTCATCTGTAAGACGAGTTGGGAAGATGTTGTACTAAAGCTAACAAGCGCTCGGGTTAACAGGGACGGAAGCAAAAATAAATAATGAAGGTATTTTTGAAAATATTTGGTATTTATTCTCTCTTATCCCGGTACACCCTGGAGTGGTTGTTTTTGTTTATCCGGTTAATGAGTGTGGTTAGGCAAATGCTATCTTACGGTGCGCGTAATGTGGTGCGTGCATGGCTAGAGTCAGTAAACGCGTGACGGGTATTCGTTATTGATTTATCATACCCTTTTATTCCCGCCAACAGGCGCAAAGAGTTCCACCATCTTGGGTTGGAGTCATCTCGAATTGTGTAGTGTGTATAGGCTATGATAGTAATAAACCACCCAAGCCGCAGCAGCACGTTAGGCAGCTGTCGAGGGAAATGGACGAACTGTGTAGAAGGCACCAACCCAACAAGGGGGCCAGGTTTTGGGAATTGGATGTGATGTCGCCTTTTCCCCAAGGTGCACGTGCACCCGTTCGAGAATGGAGCAAATGTTGAGTAATTTGTCAACGGTCTTTGGTCTAACACGTGTAACACGTGTCGGGATCATATTTATCACATCCACACGCATTAAGGCTCTGCTCCCCAAGCCCAAGTTGACGGTCAAGTTGAAATTCTTCATTTAGACCCAATACCTGGACGAGTATTCACCAGAGTTTTGCCGAACGCTCGCTGCGGGAATTAAGCGATCGTCTTGCGGTTCACAATCTCAGCTGTTCACACCAATAATATCTGACGGTTTGGAAGCGCGAGAGACAAAAAAACACTACTCTTTACAGTAATTCGATAGGTTCGCTCTGTTTCGAGATCTCCAAGGCATGTTGTCCTCTGCATGTGCGTGATCTGACAAGACTTCTAGAAACATAGTAAGCGTCTTATACGGTGGGAGGAGGAGCAAAGGAAACACATCATCCAATACACACACCGTCCACCGATCGGTTCCTAAAGGTTATTCGATATTTTACCCACAGAACTGTGGCTTTATTTGTGCTCTATTATTTCACCTCCAAAAAAAAAACACCACGGGCGTGAATTCTATTGTGGTTAAGAAGTCTTACGGCTGAAGAACGGGAATCGTGTCGCCGTATCCCGATGGAACGAATCTCAGTGTTTTTTTGTTCTTTAATTCAAAATTATTGTATTACAACGTAAAACAATCCGATTGTAGAGCACACACCGGTAGTAGAAATGGACGCTGCTCTGTACCGCACGTTTGAATGAATGCACATGCACCACCGGGAAGCCCTTGGCGGGATGCCTATCTCTCTATACTCGATGCACTTCTTCGCACGTCCTTTGCTGTTCGAATGAAAAAAAAGCGTGTGGTGTCTGATTCCATTCTGGTGCCACTTCCCAGGAAACGGATGAGGAACATAAAACTACCTCCGTCGACCGATGGTATAGAATGGGGATATATCTGTACGGTATGTAATCTTCCACTCTCAGGAAGTGTTTTCCAGAAAAGAAGTTTGCATTTTTATGACACCCACTTAAACTTCTGCCGCAGTGCGACGAGTGCGACGTAGAATTTCTTGGACTCTTGCTACCAAAAATTGTTGGGTGCGAACGGTACATTCTTTATTAATTTAGACTAATTTAGGAAGCGGTTGTGGCTGTTGTTACTGCCAGCAACGCGGAAGAAGCAAACGGAAAGAACGACTCTACCGGGTATCTCGAGAGAGAGAGAAGGGAAGCATAATTAAGCGCTAAGACCACCTTGATCGTGAGCGGACTTGAGGGCGCTTCTGATGGCGCTGTGAAACGAAACTGGACACACACGATGAGAGTTTTATTAATGATTGCTTCCACTATGATTACAAGAGCCCGCAAGACGAAACGCAGGAAACGGGACCTGCTGCCTGTATCACGCCAGACATGGAACTAGAAACCAAATCGGCCGACATACGGGATCATGCTGACCTTCCGTGCGCTACCTTATCCAGGTTTTGGAAGAAATTGGTGACGCAAATTTTGCGAAACGCAACAAATACCGTCGAAACATTGAGCGTACTAGATAAGTGACGTTCTTGATAAGAACTATTAGTTCGATAAGTTTGACATTTTGGAAAGTCGTTGATTAGTTGTTATCAGATATTGCTGCAGATATTATTCGTCCAGTTTCTCAGACGGATACGTCATATGTTTGGACGAATTCTTGTAACTACTCAGAATCGACCAGTCTGTTTTACTAATATTCTAGATCACTATTTGGCTTAGGAACATCCTGAAGTCATATGAATATGTGGTTAGCTAAATGTTCAGATGGGGGCGGCCCGGTGGGAGAGTGGTTCGGCGCTGGGCCTTCACACCACAGACCGGGGTTCAAATCCCATTCGGACCGTCCCCCCGTAGCATGGACTGACTGACCTGCTATGTGGTAAATTAAGTCTAATACGGCCAGGCCGTCATACAAGAACAAAAAAAAAAAAAAAATAAATAAATGTTCAGATGTTTTGTTTTTTAATTAATCGTTATTTCTGTGACGATACTTAGCTGAAGTTGTAAGAGAAGCTATGGAGTTCAGTGTTTGATATCCATACACCAACATATTACTGATAACAAGGAGTACTGCTTTTAAAGTTACTCGAAGTGGGCAAATAAGAAGTACGAAATGATTGAACGTGGTATAAACCCGCTTACTGGAATTCTAACATTCTATAGATCTCCACAGTAGGTTTACGTGTATATATCTCCGAGAGAAGCACGCGTGTGCAAACCCTCCCTAGTATGCAGTACAGTTCGGTTCGTTTCACTTTAATTGATGATTGTCTAAGCATACCCACAACGAACGAAGGTACGGTCGCGTGGTATTAGATCCTAACCCCTGATCGAACTGCACCTAAAAATATATCGCCCAAAAATGAGGTAATTAGTTTCCATCCCTTGCTCTTACGTTGGGAACAGTTCTTCGCGAAGAAGCAGGAAGGGTGTCCATGCATACCACACAGCTGTTCGTGAGATGTTGGATAGAGGTGTCACATTCGTTGCACCCACATTCCATTCACGCTTACTGAGCAACTGAGGCAGCGTCGTAACACCGCGATGGATCGTAATTCCTTGAAGATTGGGTGACGAATTGCAGAGGATAATGCAGCACCCGTGTCTCTGGTGTGGTCAATTCCTTTTTTATCACAATTGGAAAATACAAAACACAATTATGTGGCATCTATCACCTAGCGGTAAAGTGCGTAAGATTGGAGGTCCGTTGATGAAATGCAAAAAAATACGGCAAAGCGGTGTATACCTAGCAGCTACGATTGGCAGGATTAAGATTGATACTGCTAGTTGATTTATGACACGGGGAGAAATAGCAAGAATGGTGAATAAACACATAAAACCTTTATCAAAAGATAACCGATTTTTTTCTTATGAAACGATATCAAGATATATATGATTATAGTGTGGATTTCGGGCTTCAGGTCAAACACGTATATAAGCTTGTCTTGCGATAGGTTCCTAAATCACTTTCGGAAGAGTGCCGACTGCGTTTGGTTACGTGTTATGGTAGCTTCAAGGATTGAATTCAGGTACAGGAGTTGAGAGTGTGAACTCTTCTAGTGCATAGCGATATATAAGTTTGAGGATGATACCGAAAGGTGTAGATAGTTGGATGTTGCTAGTGGTGCTGCTGGCAGTGACTGGATGTTCTGTTGCCGCACCAGCCGACAGTGTGTCGCTGTTGGCTGACAATTCGCAGTGCCCGGAACCGAGATGCGTAACGTACGAGGATATCAACACGCTGTGGGCGATAACGGATCCGGCCTATTTCCTCCAGTGTCGTCCAGATGTGACGGGTGGCTGGTCGTTGGAGCTGATGCCCTGCGCACCTGCAACGCTGTTCAGCTTCCGGCAGCAGGTGTGCGTTCATTTCGCGTACTGGGAGGGATGTGGCGATTCGACACCAACAGCAGCTCCAACCACAACAACGACCGCAGTGACGCCAGAGGTAACTCCAACACCAACACCAGCACCGACACCAGCACCGACACCAGCACCGACACCAGCACCGACACCAACACCGACACCAGCACCGACACCAGGGCCATCTCCAGGAACTCCTTGCGGTGATCCGCTCTGTGACACCTACGAGCATATCAACACCCTTTGGACGCATCCATCGCCCAAATACTTCTACCAGTGTCGCCCGATCGATGGTACCTGGAAACCGATTGAGATGCCGTGCGCACCGGCCACACTGTTCAGCTTCCGGCACCAGGTATGCGTGCTGGAGGAATATTACCAAGGTTGTGACGACTAACCAATTAGATAAGCACAATGCTCAAGAATCAGCAAAATAAACCAACACAATATGCATCGTAACTGTTTTATCCTGTGTTTACTACCGTTGACGACCTTTGGAGTGGCGCGAGGCTTATCGATCATTGTTGAGGGGCGGAAACATGGTCTACACACATTCCGCTTCCTGCATCGTTTTTGCACTTCTCATATATGGACATGAGCACATTTTGCGTACCTTTGCTTTTGTACCCGCTAGAAATTGTTCCTTAGTGTAGCGACACGTCATAGCACAGGAATGTACAAGGAAGTTTGTTAAGAAGGGCGGGGAAGGGAATGGATGGGGAGGGGGTGTTTAGTATTGAAACATCGACAAAACCCTATCGCAACCTGACCCTTGGAACTGACGTTCAGAATCATATCCAACGATGGTTTATCGCTTCCCAGCGGAAGCTTCCATTAAGAGGAGATAGAAGAGAAGAGGCGAAAGAAAGACAGAGCGCGAGCGATCGAAACTCCTGAGTCGACAGTTAAGCATGACAGTTGAAACATGATGTATCGGGGCTGGCTGATTGTTAGCGACCGACGTACGACATCCTTAGGATGTCGCAGATAACAGGATGAAGTTCTAGCATTACATTCGCGATAGGTTGCGGTGCTGAAAGGGGAGAGGCATTGGCATTGGCATTGATGCCGGGGATGGAAAACTTGGAGCTAACGCCTATAAAAGTAACATACCGGTTCAGTAGTCGAACACTCTGCAATCGTAACGCTGCACGTTCGCTTATCGGTGGCGAACCATCAATCTGCAATCAAATATACCGTGCAACTGCAAGCGTGGTGGGATCGTCTCTGGTGACTGGTGTTCGAAAAGTTTGGACGAATTCGGTGGAGTGTCCAGTTGACAAGTAAGGACACTATCGTTTTGGGTATAGTGCTTTTTCGGAGGTGTTCGTACTGTTCAGCGTCTTGTCTTTGGGTGTGCTTGTGCGAACCGGAAATGGCCTCGAGTGGAGGCAGTTGGAGTGTAGTGTGCCGTCTCGGAATACTGCTGTTAGTGTCCGGCTGGTGCGTCAGTGAACCTCAACCAGCTAACCTCTGTCAACCGCGCTGCTGGGGTAGTGAACGGGAGGAGCGTTTACGTTGGCCAGCAAGCGCTAGCATCAATCAGTACTGGGAATGTTTGGCCGACGGTGGTGAGTGGTACGCACGGCTTCGACTCTGTCCGCTCGGTGGAATGTGGTTCGATGCGGCTAATCAGCAGTGTGTAATGAACATTGCCGGATCGTCAGTGCAGGAGCCTATGTGTGGTCGACGCTATCCAACCGGTGGGCAGCAGCTTGCCGACGGTAACGAGCTGTGCCCGTACCCAAGCTGTGCATCGCAAGAACGGATCGAAACGCTGTGGGGCTATCCGGATCCAGCTTATTTCCTGCAGTGTCGTCCCGTACCCGACGGCAGCTGGCAGCTTCAGCTAATGCCTTGCGCACCGGGCACATGGTTCCATTACAGAGAGCAGGTATGCCTTATCCCGGAGTTGTGGGAGGCATGCGATGGTACGGAGGGTGGAGATAGTGGAACGACCACACCGGTAATAACGATACCAGTAATCACCACACCGATACTAACGACTCCCCAAGTCACCACGCCGGAAATAACGACTCCTGAAATTACTACACTGGAAATAACGACTCCCGAAGTAACCACACCGGAAGTAACGACCCCCGAAGTCACCACAACGGAAATAACTACCGTGGAGATAACGACCGTTTCAATACCGGAACCAGGTACTGATGATAGTATTGTGCTACCGACGAATCCTTGCAGTGGTCCACGATGCGTTACCTTGCAAGAAATCAACACACTGTGGATACATCCTATGCCCACCATGTTCTATCAGTGTCGTCCGCTAATGGGTGGGTGGTCACCGCAGGAGATGCCATGTGCACCGGGTACACTGTTCAGCTACTTCGACCAGGTGTGCGTACACACGCAAGACTGGGTTGATATATGTGGCGACGATTCAACTCTAGATCCACCGGTATCGACCACAGTCCAGCCACCGGTAACAATCACCGTAGAGCCACCGGTAACGATCACCGTAGAACCACCGGTAACGATCACCGTAGAGCCACCGGTAACGACCACAACCGTACTGCCACCGGTAACGATCACCGTAGAGCCACCGGTAACGACCACAACCGAACCCGGACAGCCGCCATCAATCATCGATTGCCTCGTGCCGAACTGCATACTGCTCCAAGACGAGGTGATACGTCTACCGTCAAACGATGGGCCGCAATACTTCTACCGCTGTATCTTCCTGCTTCAGATAGTTTGGATACCGTTCCAGGACATATGTCCGGCCGGCAAGTACTTTAACTTCGCGAACCAAGCCTGTGTAGATCCGTCCGAATGGATCGACGTATGTCCATCGGATCCGGTCGTTACCACACAGATGACGACCGTATCACCGACACCGACGATGGTGTCACCTTCAGAACCCTTGCCGGTTGTGTGTGGATCACCGCGTTGCATAACGCCGGAGGAACGAAGTATCCTGTGGCCGAGCACCGTCGCCGACATGTACTATCGGTGCGAGTGGATCGAGAGGCTGTTCCAGTTCGTTCCAATCCCGGTACGTTGCGACAATTTCTTCTTCTTTGACTTCATGGAGCAGAAGTGCGTTAATCCGCTAGACTGGGTAGACATTTGTCCGATCTATCCGACGCTCCCACCGCCAACCTGTCCGGACTGTTGTCCCACCTGTCCGCCGGGGACGGAAGAGCCGGCTGATCCAGAACTACCGCTACCGATCATCTGCGGTGTACCACGATGCGTTACCGAGCAGGAGCGAAACTTCCAGTGGCCCGCATTGAACCCGAACGAGTATTACCGCTGCGTCGACAATGGTGATGGTTGGGTGCAGGCGACGTTGCAACGGTGTCCCGAAGGTGAACTGTTCCAAACACTCGAACAGCGGTGTGTGCCGGCGAACGAGCACGATAACAGTGTGTGCCCGATATATCCACCGCCACCAGTACCGCCAACAACCGAACAGCCGGATCCTGATACGTGCCTGGAGGACTTTGACCCTCAGCCGTTTTTGCCAATCATTTGCGATATTGCGCGCTGCAATACGGAGATGGAGCGGTCCGTGCTGTGGCCGTTGAACGATCCGACGCGCTACCTCGTCTGTCAGCTGCAGGAAGAAACCGGACAGTACGTGCCAGTGCAGAACGAGTGTTCCGCCGGGCAGAGCTTTGACTTTTTTGCGCAATGTTGTCGAGTGGAGCCGCAGGTCGGCGTGTGTCCAGTCTATCCACCATTGAACACAGCACCGCCAACACCCGAACAACCCGTATGTTTGACGGATGCATTCGATCCGAGCCCGCTCATACCGATCGACTGTGATGTACCGCGATGCTCTAGCGTCCTTGAGCGCAGTACACGGTGGCCATCGACCGACCCGGACAAGTACTACCAGTGCATCGAACAGACGGCCGGTCTGTACGAACCGATCTTGCTGACGTGCGAATCGCCGACCAGCTTCAACTTCTTCCTGCAGTGCTGTACCGAGGAGACGCAACCGTTGGACGTGTGTGGACTGCTGGTGGAGCCGTTACCCGACCCGACTACACTTCCCTTACCGATCGTGTGCGATGAACCGCGTTGCAGTACGGATCTGGAGCGTAACTTTATCTGGCCCGCCGCCGACCGGAAGCTGCTGTATCTGTGCGAACCGGAAGCACCAATCGTCGGTAGCAACGAGATGAGCTTCTCTGCCCGTATGTACACCTGCGCCGACGGCAAGGTATTCCACCCATGGCGTCAAGACTGCGTACCGGAGAACGAATGTCGCCTGAACGTGTGCCCGTTCTTCAACGGGACGGTTACCAACGGGAGCACCACCACCACCACGGCTGCAACACCGGGCATGGGTGTTGGACCAATTCTAACACCTCCCAGCATTGGCTAAGTGGACGATCGTGGTGAAATTAGTAGTGCTTACATGTAGTAGCACCACATTGCAGCTCTGCAGTGGTGCAGTAGTGCTTGTAGTAGTTCGCTTCGCAACCCCCCTTGTTACTACTAGCCGCTTTATCGCTTCCTCCACCAACACCATGTCACATCATGCAGGAGCAGTAGCAGTATACGCAGCTTATCAGGTGTCAGGAACGAACAAATTGGACATCGTGTGCCATGTCAACGACCGTACATGCACACAGTATACTGTATTTCGAAGACAAAAGGAAATAAATATAACAGATTGTGACATCAAAGATATCAGCGATAGTAGGCGTACTTTTGTTGTAGTTTTGATTTATTCGCTCTCTCCCTCTCTTGCAGGTTGGATTAGTCAGTCTTTGTGCAGTGAGGAGTGGTAATCAATCAATTTGTTTTGGTGTTTCGAGCTATCTTCTGGATTGTGGGCGGGTAGAGGGGAAGGGAAGAGTTATTATTTAAAGGTCAATCATCGTCAGGTGTGCGGACGTGCGTCTGGGCGTGTGGGGTAGCATCGGTGTGGGTCATCGGTGACAGCGCGTGTCTTACAATGACGTCTTTGAACGGATCACCTGCCACCTGGCAGAGGAGATGTCTTTTGATTTTGCTGTTTTGAGTTGCAATTCTACGCTTGTCCGTTTCGGTACGAGCGAAGTCCCTATGTGTGTGGCTTATCGGAATTCGATTGCAATCAACGAACCAATTAACGAACCATGCCAATCACGGCCCCTAACTGCCTCTATATGCTATCATTGTTGGGTTGCACCTTTCGGATGCATAGCGCTGAGAGAACGTTCATATCTTGATTAACCGCTGACGGTTCATTTCGAGCATTGGCTGGCAGTCCCTATTCCCCCCTGCTGATCACATTTATGGGCGCCATCGTTCGTTGCGATAAGGGACCCCCAATAGCTTAACTCCGTCACTGATTGCGAGATATAATGGAGTGTGCATTAGCAGAGCATACATTTAGGAGCAGTACTGTACGCCAGGATGTATGCAAAGCAATGTATAAGTTAACCTATAGCGGGTATGATTAATCGCTAGAAGACATTTAAGCTCACGTCATTGTTTTTTTTTTGCAAATTTGAGCTAAAATACAAAACAGATTAAAGTTAATTTGTCTTCAAATTGATGACATCGTTCTAGTAATTCACAACGATGGGACACGTTGTCAATGGGTGCGTGTGTGTGTGTATGTACGTGATATTCCATGTTTCCCACGATCCGATCACGGCGCGGAGTGACGTTTAACACGACACCCGTTTTGTTCATGCCGTCATGCGGCTGTCACCGGTACAAGACAAACGCGTACGCTGCCCGCCGGAACGGTTGTGGCCGGGAAGCTATAAAAGCACCCAATAGCGGCACAGCACCGTACACATGCACTGCCGATGGGAGGAAAGGGACCGTTGTGTGGTGTATACGCATCTACGGCACTGCAATGGACCGCTTGTGTGCTAGTAAACTGACGCTCTTCCTTTTGGTGGGATTAAGCATGAGCGGTCACGCGATACGATCATCGGCCGACGGTGGGGACGGTCGGGCGGCAAACCCCCGCTGGACCGTACGTCCGATGAACGTCAACTGTCCGCCGCCGGCCTGTACTACGGCGAAGGATCTCAACACACTGTGGGCATCGCCGGATGCGACCCTGTTCATAAGGTGCCGACCCGCACCGACGGGATACTGGATGATCGAGCTCAATCCCTGCGCACCCGGTACGCTGTTTCAGTTCTCCAAGCAGGCGTGCGTGGCCACTAGGAACTGGTCTTCCTGCTGAAGAAGATGACGAAGTTGTCGACGGCACGGGTCAGCGAGGAGCGACGGAACAAAGTGAAGCGAGGTGTAGAATAAAAAGTACTGACAAAAAAAAAGAACTAGCTTGTGGTGTGTTCGATTGGAAAGGTGTAATCGAAGATGGGAGGAAACATCTCCAGAAGTTGTGATAGGTGCGCATCGATTGAAGAATAGATCGTTTGATTGTTGTCTCACAGTTTGCTGTTGTTTTGAACTTGCTTTATTTCCAAAACCCGAACTGGTTACACCCGTTTCTGTTTTGGTGTTGGGCATCCCAACACACACCAAGAGGGTAGATACGCTTGCGCTGTGTGGTGACGGTGACACTTTCGCACATCCTTATGGGTCCGGTCGGGAGAGGGGAGCACACACCGGTTCCCACTCCCAGTCGTCCCAGTCGACACAGTCGAGCTGAGTCGGGTGGAAGGCCTGATCCTGGCAGGATCGCAAGATGGCACGCTCGTTCAGCTTCGTACACTCCCAGTAGCGTGTCGGATCGTAGTTGTGGCGCCAGAAGCCTTGGTCAATTTCTTCCTTCGTCTTGCAACCGGGTTCACCGTTGCTGTTGTCCCGTATGCACCGGGATGCCATCGTGGCACCCAGCACCACACACAGCAGCATCAACGCTAGCAGTAACACTATGGTGAAGAACACATTTAGTACACACTCCGGTTAGGTTCCTTTTCTTTTCTCTTCCTTGTCATAGCACATTCACTTCTGTCACCGACAATGCCGTGGGCGTACTTACCTTTCATCTTGCAACTAGAATGGAATGTCGTAGGAGAAATCAGTGCGAAGGGGAGTTTTATACCCTTCGTGGGTGACTTCATTACATCCTCGCCGGCACACACCAGCACCGTTATCGCTCATGGGCATTGAAAAGCGATACAATCGCCCTCCGATATCGATGCTGTGCTCAGACCACTCAGCACAACAGAACGATACAATTAACTTAAGTAAACGAAACAGTGTATCGTACAACAATTTCTCTATCGCGTACGCAGATGCCAGCGACAAGCAATGTTGTTAAGAGTTCCAAAACATACAAATCTACTGAATACTTGTTGCTCTGATACTCTGGATTTGGTTATAAATTTGAGGATCTTGTAATACAAAAAAATAAAATAGGTAAAGATGTGTGCAGGCGACATATCTAAACCAGAAGATCGTATATCGATATAGCATAGGCTCTGATAGATGTCATGCCTCTAATGTTCACTAGGCCTTATACTCAGCAATATCTGTCGTAGATATCTTCTTCTATAGCTCTACAATCTCGACAGGTCTTGATCTGCCATTTCTGGCTTCCGTGACTTCAATGTACCCAGTTACAGGATAGTCAGTCCTGCGTACGGAAGAACGGCCCGAATGGGATTCGAATCTCGTTCCTGCCCGTTCTAAGACCGACGCCGCTATCTCTTCGGCTATCGAAACACTCCCGTGTATATCTTACAAAGGGCTTTTAAGAAATTCTTAGAGGTTCTCCAATGTTTTTATCTAATCCTTCAGAATAAATACAAGACTGTCTGGGTAACTTTCCAATATTGAATTCCCATTTAAAGTCTTTCTATATATTTTTCTTACAGTCAACCACCTGTTTTGAAATCATCAGAAAGCAGTCGCCAACGGTATGTGCTTTGGTAGGTCGCAATGCTACTACGAACGATGGCGACGTGCCGACGAACCCAACAACGATACCAGACCATTCATCCACCCCGGCAATAACCGTGCCGAGCGTTACCACCTCGGAACCGATCGGAACAAACGTGCAACCCGACGATGGCGGCATGGGAGCGTTCGGTATGTGTCGTCAATTTCCTCTAGCAATGTTTTGAGTCTATCGGACTGTATATCTGACACCGCTTTCCCTAGGTATCGTCATGATATGCTTGACCGTGATCACCACCCTGGGCATCGGCACGGTGTACATCGTGCGTCGACATCCGGATCGTTGCCAACAGCTGCACTCGATAGTGCTGTGCCGTGGTATCATCAAGAACGATTTCCCCAGCACGTTGTATTCGCGCGTGAGTAATAGCTCGGCGTTCGGGCGCTTCGAAACGTCTGGAGCACGGGGGTGTTGTTGTGATATATGATTTGTCTTTTTTTTTCTTCCTTTTGATCGTCTCGTAGGTCGACAACAGCGAAACGTCTAGCCTGTTGCTGAATCCATCGAACGTGTTGTCTGATAGTGATGATGATATGCTGATATAAGAACAATCGCAACAACCTAACCTGCCCCGAGACTGGATGTACTTTTGTTGTTTTTTTTTATATCTATTGGACAGATAGTAACTAAACCGGGTTTGTACTGTAAAATGTTCCTTTTGAAACCAAATGCATGATGGAGGCGACGCTGTTTGGTTACGACTCCTCGTGTGAAGCAGGATGTGATAAGGAAGCCCAATCAGCGGTCAGTAAATCTTAATACAGCTATCCTACAGGAAGAATATGTAATAACAAACGCCTACTACCCGAGCACGTTGTCGTCCTTGTTGCAATTGCTGTGAGCTACTGTGATGGTTGAAGGGAGAAGCGAAATGGTGTATGCAGAGTAGTGGCGTGTTTATAGCTAGTAAGTGGTTTGTATATGTGACACGTGTGTACATTCACGTTCCTGTGTGTGTGTGTGTGTTGTATTATAGTACGAAGAGATAAATGCGTCCCAATGCGCTAGGATCAAATAAAAAAAACAAAATGCACTGTACATTCTACGTCGCACGGTTGTATCGGGCAAATGTG
>KI423844.1:0-11296 GCA_000473375.1 Anopheles culicifacies | reverse complement strand
GAATGTTTTTGACTAAGAACATGCTTAAAATGAATTTTCCATTTGAGGAGCAATTGAAGCTTTGTTTCAAGCAATTTTAGACTAATGGCACATTTCAGATGTCTTATTTCCAATTGTATTGCACTTACTGTGTACAATTAGACGCATTATGTGACGTTTGATAGCCATGCGACACATGATTGCCATAAAAGATTAAACGCAAAAATTTAATCCTCTTTAGTGAACACTTTCCTTCCAATATTGATTGAGCAATCTAAGAAATGCACAAAAGAGTTTCTCGTTTCTGTGCCTTTCCTTTGCTGCGTAGCCGAGAAAAATACATTTCATTATCCATTCCACCAGACGTAAGTCCATGCGAAAGCAGCTGTAGCAGAAAGTTAACAGGTGTGCAACCCTGTCCATCCTATCGCCATTTCGCACGGGAGCGAACGAACAACAATCAGGCAAACCTCCTAATATTGCACCGGCGCCGGCAAAAGCTCTACCAGCCACTTCCCGGTGCTACACTCCGGCAATAAATGTAGATTGCAATGTCTTTCTGACAATTTGGCCCGCACTGTGCCTGTCCCTGTTGCCACAACGCTCGCTAAGATGCATTATATTCCTGTTGTGAAGAAGGTAGCCGCTCTTCAATGAAAATTTTACTTTTTAATATTGTAAAGCGCTCGTGCCATTTGCGGAGGAGCTGGATTTTTGCTTATTTTCTGATGATGTTTTTGTTGCATGTTCTGCTGCACTTCGGAGCTTTTATCGTACTTATGCCGCAGTTGCGTTGGGAGGAAGCGTGCAAGCGTAGTGACCAGTTGCAGCACAGCTGCGAACATTCCGTGTTGTGCTGTGGCAGTTCCATTGGACGCGAGATGGAAACGGCAGTGTTTGCCGTGGCTACGAATGCGTATCGAATGCCCGCATCTACAAGGTTTCTCTATGCAGCTGTTGCACGATAAGAGGAAGATAGTTTTCACTTGATTATAGTGCATCTTTGCTCTTGCTGTTTGGCTAGAATTGTGTTAGTGTGTATGTGTGGGAAGGTTTTTTTTTTGTATATTTTCCATTCTTTTATACAGGCCGCGTCCTATCCATGTACAAATACCCAATCCCTTCGCTAACGGTGTGTCAACATTATTTCGCGCTGCACCAGAACTGGCGGAATGCAACGGTGCTTCGTCCGTAACATTGAGTTTGCCATGGTACGGTGGTGCCAGAAATGAAAATGAAACATAACCGAAACAACAAACAACAAACCTCACTACGAAGCACCATCCGTGCCTTTAACAATGGCTTTCCCGGCAAGGGAAGGAAACATAAAACCACACACACACATGTGCATCGGAAATGGATCTCGGGGAAAGCGGGACAATAACAACAACAAAAAAACTACACACGGCTCAGCAAGATTGCACAATCCCAGTTTTGGAATTATCAGACACGGGCAAAGGCGCCGTCCATAACCAAACTCATTCCGGGATGAGAGCTTCAAACAATGGCGTCAAGAGTGTAGGGGATGGGGAAAAAAGGAAAACAAAACCGAAAGCAAAGGCTGAGAGGAAAAACACAACCATTCACACCACAAACAGAGACTGCCGACCAGCCAGCATCCGAACATCCCCTTCCAGTTCGGAAATAACGGCGGGATGGAGATGGATTTGGGGTTTGGAACAAAAACAATAGAGCAAATAGGGATTGGCAGCGAAGGGATAGCCTTAAAAATTATCAACCCAAACACAGCGAAGCACATAAATCTTAAGCCCGCATCCAATCACGACGCGAACCACGGTGGCAAGCCGTCGTCATCCGAGTGCGCCTGCTGTACGGTTCACGTCACGGTCACGGTTTTTGTGGCAAGGACCTTTCCTCCTACTTGTGTGGTTTGTCTTTCCTGACAGCTAAGGTGTGAGCGAGGAAGAAGGGAAGGTTAATGGAGGTGGCAAAAGTGTGTGTAAGAGACGGGGTGTGTGTGCGATTGCCACATGGTAGCAAATTAAAAACTGTCAACGGGTTGAAACGCGGGTCGCAAGGCAACAGCAAACAAACAAAAAAAAAGAGGGACAGAAAACAACAACGAAACGAACCCGATTGGAACTATGCGAATGTTTTGCGCACTCGTTCATCATCCGTGCGGGGGATCGGATATCGGTTGGCTTCGGAAACGGGATGCAGGACTGAGTTTCCATTATTATTTCTTTCGGTTTGACGTGCCCTCAACCACGATCGACACGTCCATGCGAGAAGTTCGGATCAGAAACGGAGGGAGACATCTCACTGTGGATATTTCTTGCTATTCTAACATTTAGTTGAATAATTTCGAATGTATTGCGACCACTTTAAGCTGTGGTCAAGTGCACTTTAGATAATTGGAGAAGATGGAAGGATGGAGCATGTTGAGTATTTCTAGTATTCATTTCAACTATTTAATAAATTTAATCTTTCTAAAGGAATGATAAAAAATACATTCTCTACATAACAACGCTTTTCTCACACAAATTGCCTACATTTAGGCGTGCAATATCTACAACAATAGTTTAAAACAGCCAAAAAACTATACTACTTCTTTCTCAGACAGCTAAAACCTGTTAAAATCGAACAAAAAACCGGGAGAAAAATATTAAACGGAATGAAAGCTCACCAATTTACATTAAATTCTTTTCAAACTAACCTCCATCCTGGTAGTTACTGTAAATGCTGAAAATTCTTCGTACCAGTTCGCTCTCATATTGATGGTGAAATATCGCACACATACTGACGATAATTGTGCAAGAATGCAGGATAGTACATGTTCTTTTTTGCCAAACACCAAAACCAAAAAAAAAACATGACGTCATCATTGAGCCTTTTTCTGCCGCCGAAAAAGGTAGTAACTATATTTCATGTTATCATCCTTTCAACTGCATCCCTTCAGTTGCAGCTGAAGTTGATTCGCATGAAATCGAAACGAAACCGAAACGAAGCAGTGCGCGCTATGAGTTTTATGTTCTAAAACCGCTCAATCACTTCCTTCACCAAACGAAACGTCCGTCCGCTTTTCTGGGCAGGGAAACACAAGCGCAGCTCGAAACATATTTTCCACACAAATCACAAACAATGCTAAACGAGCACGGCCCCATTTACAATCCGTACCTGGTTGCGGACGGTTTCCGACGATCCGGTAAAAATGGTTTCACACACCCACAAGCAAAAACCCATTGCGCCCGGTACCCCCGGTTTCGATGTGTGCTGTCGAAATGGGATTGATTTGAATGTTGGTATGGCAGGGAAATTAGATTACTGTCAGCGCCAAATGCCTTATCTGTTCCATTTGCACTCGACCGCCGGGTGGGCTTTCGGATGGCCCCAAGTGCAACGCCCGGGTGTTGGTAGGGCAGCAAAAATTGCATCACATCCGAGAGTTCCCCAAAACGCACCGAACGTGTACGGCTGTGCGCGCGAATAGTCATTTCATGCGCATCGATGGAACACGTGATTGCTGTTTTCGAGATCATCAAATATCTCATTCGAGGGTTTTTAGCTGATCCGGGATCCCGGTTGGGTGCGTCTATTTTTATGTTGGTTGGAACTGGCAGTTGGGGAAATGGGGAAGGAGGATAGGGGAGCACCTTGTCTAGCACCGATAAACTGGATTTCCACATTCGGTAAAGCGATTCGCATGAAGCTAAACCGAGGGTGAACGGAGGATGAAATTGGGCTTGAGTTTCCAGTTTTTTTTTCCACCCCGCCCAAATATCCATCATCCATTTCCACCCCTTTTGCACTCGTTCTCGTAGCTTTGCTGTGTGTTTTTGTTTTTTTCGGTTTCACACACTTTTACTCCAGCTTTTGGAAAACCTCTGTTTCCGGACGACAACCGATGAGAAAACGATTTTCCTCCTCCCCATCATGCCCAGCAATCTGTCAGCAGGGCCATGCGACAAAACGTGAAAGAGCACCGATGTTCGATTTATCGTTTTCATCATTTCGGTTTGTTTTAATCCCGTTTCCGGACGAATCTCGCTTTCGTGTGTGTTTCTTTATTTTTCTGTTTTTTCTCTCTCTCTCTTCACCACCTGGAATGGAACAGGCTGGGGGTACGTTTTGTTTGCGTTCGAGTGCGTATTTATCAAATTCACTCGCCACGATTGCGGTCCCCATTGGGATGCAGTTTTTGATCTGCGATGGGAAGCAGTAAAACTCACAGGGAGAGGTGAGAATGGTACACGGACGCTTAGAATGCAGGCCAGTAGATTGTGCATCGAAATGGGAAGCACGTTAGTGACCGGCATGGAAGGCCACTAATTGGATACGCTGATTTTATTTATAGCTTCAAACTTTGAACCCTTGTGCAATTGTAATCTGAGGGTTGGTTTTCTTTCGTTTTTTTGTTTTCAAGTAGAACGAGCGTTTTATCTCTGTTTTTGAGAGGGGGGGATCAAAATAAACGGGATAAAAAATAGATAGATTCCGTGGATGCAAAACATAAATATTGATTGAGTGTAAGTTTGCGTAAATTTGAGATATTGATTGTATTGCAATATTAAACAGCATATAGATTCTATTGACTATAATAACTGTAATTACCTTTAAGAAATTAGCTTTTAGGAATTAAATTTTGGAATACTTTAACAAAACAATTTTTTTGGATTAGGAACGCTAATAAACGGTTTTGCTCAATTTAAAAAAGCGTTCTGACATATCTTGATGCATACGCCTAAAGGTATGCAATATACATTTTTAATTCACATTCAGAGCACGTAAATTACTCACAGCTTACTTTACGAATTGCGATTAAAATTGTCTAAAAGCTACTCCAAAAGTGCATTTCATGCATTTTTAACGCTTAAATTTTGCATGACAGTGATCATAAATTAATAATTGCTTAGGTTATTTGAAGGCAAAATACTTCCCAAAAGTGTCCATTTGTTTTATCCATGGTTCCAGTTCTACGTCTGATATAGGGCTGTAAAGTTTCTACCTGGCTGGCTTACGAAATCCTTCCGTAGCTATTAAAATACCATCCCCGCAAAAGTAGTCCTTCACGTACGTAAAAGCTGACAAAACTCTCTTAATAGAGCTCCCCGTGCTGGGTGCAGCTTAAAGGCTCGTTAACTTAAGAGACCCCAAACCATCTCGAGCGTCAACTTTCGCGATAGTAATAATAGTAATATAATTCGCAATTTCCCCCAAACTTCCTTCCAGATGTGTTCAGCGTCGAAGGTGTCGAGGGACGCAACATCGAGCTCCAGTGTCCCATTACGGTGCCCCTGTCCCAGGTGTACATGGTGCTGTGGTTCAAGGATAATGCCGGCATCCCACTTTACAGGTAAGACAACGCCGATGGTGGACACATCTTCACCATCGCACCACAGTACATCATGCAGCCACGAAATAACATCTTCTCGCTTCTTCCTGCGACTTCTTTCGCGTACGTGCGGCTCGAATTTCGATAACGACCAACACCGGTGTAATGTAACGACGTGAATGTTCTGCGAACCATACAGTGTCGATGTACGTGACAAAATTTCCCGCCAGCCGGCACACTGGTCAGCGCCGGAAGTATTTGGATCACGTGCCAAATTCAATATTGATAAATCACCGGCATCTTTGCTGATCAAGGTAAGTTTTTGGGCGGTCCGGACGTATGCACCCGTAACCGTCCTTAGCACATTCCATTACAATTTTAATTACGATCGTGGTTTGGGGATGGGTTCGTTCCATAATAATTCAGGTGTTTAAACGCAAGGTGTTTGTAAAATGTTGTAATTTTATTTGGAGTAGAGGTGCGGTGTTTTATGCAAAATAAAATATATCAAAAGGATCTTTCCAACACTCCTCTAATACGGCCAGGCCGTCATACAAGAACAAAAAAAAAAAAAATCTTTCCAACACTTTATTGCATACTGCTGGGCGTTTTAAATTTAAAAACCTGACCAATCGACCAATTTTGTTAAAGAGTTCCAGGAATCGTGCGATATTCGTATCGATCATGATACCGTCACTTAGGGTTCCTTCACCCTATTTTACATTGAATTTCGCCCAAAAAAAAAACACTCACGCGTTCACGCATCAATCACTAGCAATTGCAAAATACCGACCAAAAGCGAACAGCTGCAAATAATTATTTAAATCGTACAAAAAATTTCCAACCCAATAGCGAGGTTCCGATACTAAACGTACAATACGCCCACCGGTGCACTAGAATGGAGTAATCAAACCGTGACGTAAATATTTCAATTAAAAGCAGCAACACAAAGCATGAGCTTGAAGGACATGCATGCCGTCTGCATGGGGTCTGCAAATGTCGGTGTCGGTCCGATCCGACATTTGCTATTCTAAGCTTCCCATCCCTTCATAGTGGCATAGAAATGCATCCACCTAATCATGCAACCCACCCAAAACATGCACACTTTTTCAATCAAAACCCGTGTCCGTGGACCAGAAACGGTCGAAAGCATCTAATTTGTGACCCCATGACCGTCAAGCGCACAAATCGCTGGTTAAACGACGATAGTGGCGGTGAAGCGCGAGGATGTCCGACGTCATTCAACTAAACAAGCGTTCGCACACACCCTTGCATTAGCTTTAATATGGGGAGCGCACGTACTGCTCTGCTTGCCTGGCAATGGAAGTATGAATGGAAGGATAATATAAATATCAACCATAAATGACTCATAAATTCTTGCTGTACCACCGCCGGTGTATTAACGTATATTTAGAGTGAACGTTTATAACGCCACTTCATGGCGACGCTTCCGCGTACAGTGGACTCATGGCCAACTACATCCAATCGGAACTTCCGCTATAAACCCACATACACACACACACACACACACACACAGGCACGCTAGCACCCTGAACCAATGCTGTATGGTCACGCTCGTATGTGCTTATTCTTTTACAAGACCAATAATTTCACTACAGATTGCTCACACCGTTCGCAATTCGATAAAGGATGGTCGACGGACGGGTAGCCGCGGGTACGTCGTGCTCCGTGCACCGGAATCTCTAAAGCAACACGAGCCCGTGACACGCAGACCACAAACTCAAGAAGTTGTAAAATTAATGAACGAAAGCAACAACACACAGCAAAAAAAATTACAACCACCCATGGCCGCCCCGTTGGCAAGCCGAATTCATTACGCGGCAAATGTATATTGAAATTTAATGTCACCCAACCACACACCAGGTGGGTATACACACGTACACCGTGTTTGTTTGAGATTATGCCGGTTCCTTTCACTCCCGGCGGGTTCCACAATCCGCGTACATCCCTTTTTTTTTAAACGTACACACCATACGCTACGCTTTCATGTACTTATGCTGCTGGTGTCGATGAAATGTGTGCAAGCATTTTCCGACCACTGGCCAGGACTGAAGAATGAAAAGCAAAAACCGGGGGAAAAGCCATGCGGAAGGACGGGGTAGCGGTGGAGAGTAAAATCAATGTTTAACCAAAGAAAATCGTGTTTGCGGTTGTAACCCATCTGCCAAGTGACTCAGTTTATTTCATTTTTGTAACGGTTTTTTTTTCTTTTTTGGTTTGTGAGGACGTAACGAATATGTTGGCACGATTTTATTTGTGTTGTGATTTTCCGTGTTGCTTTTTTTTAAACTTTCGTTACCTTCTTTTCACTCCACTCCAGTGTTGCGTAGCGAAAATCATTAAGCGTTGCCGCTCATGTCCGCTGTCGGAATGCGATCATTCCACATGGACGTATCCTTGGGGAATGGTACTGGGCGGGGTGGGAAGCTTTTTGGAACATGCAAGAGAATGTTCGCGTTCGGTACGTGCGTAATTAGTCGAAGTATTCGATGGTCAAATGATGAGTCGTTTCGTGCTGCACTAGCTTTGATTCTCCTGCTTGTCAATTTTGCTATCCCTTGAATGGTTGGTTGGTTGAGTGGTACCGAGTTGTAAAGCAATGCTTTGGTACTTAATTTAATTAAAAAACACTAATTGCCATAATGATCATTGAGCTATTTTTGTAGTGCATTTCCTTTGAAACGAACCCGGGAATGAAGCTTTCATGTGCACCAAAATGCAATGGTTAATTAGCTGCATTGCTAAGAATTGTGGCAAAATTGCGTGTGTGTTGTTTTGGGGAATGTTGTAGAAAAAAGCACTCACGGCACATGTTATTAACATTACATGAAACAGTAGGATTTTCAACATAAAACATGTAAGTTTATTTTCATCCAATTTTCATAAACGATAGAGCCTAAAGGTATGCAATTGAAATGTACATTTGATTACAATTTCTCAAACCAGATGAATCAAATTCCATCTTCCAGTTAATTGCAAAATACCAGACGTTTGATACATGTTCCAGAAGCGAAATAATTAGTATCGAATGTAGTAATGACACGTATCGCAAGTCCAGTCCGCTACGAATATTTTCTTAAGACAAACTTCTGTTCGTTATTCAACTCTTGATCCTTCACCAACGCACCACGTAACCAATTCCGCACAGTGTACATATTTGTCATACCTGAGTTGTAATTCCCACAGTAGCCTCAATGGTTCGGATCAATATATCTTCTTCCCCAAAATGATTGCCGAACATGTATACCGAGTGACATAAGTGACATGTACAAAATAACTCATCATTTATTAACGATCTGTTGTCGTGCTGTTGTTGAAAAACGTCTCACATGCTTAGAAGTCTCCATTTTTAATGATGTATCTCGATACAGTTGTGTAGTCGTATTGTCAACTTCTATTATTCACCGACTGTTAAGTGACACACAAAAGTCAAATGTCCGTAGCAGACGAAATTCTAAGATCGAGTTTAAAATTACTACCACTCTGTAACATGTTCCCAAACTAATTGTATCTCTCTTTCTCCACTTGCAGAACCTGAAACGACACGACCAAGGTGTGTACCGGTGCCGAATCGACTTTCGTACGATACAAACGCAAACGTATCGATACAACCTGTCCGTCATTGGTAAGCACTAGCATTGTATAGAGCGTCCCTTTTGTTTTCATTAACATGAGAACCTCAAGCACCTGTGTTCTCCTTGAATGCAAAAAAGCCATGCACACTCTCGAACGCGCGACGAACCGTTCAAGCATAATTGTCCCTCAGGCACTGCGTCAACTGCTGCTCAGTCAGTCAAACAGCACACACACTTAGCTGGTTGGCGCTTTATGCTCCATTCCACTTCGGCAGCTTCCACTCATCCATCCGGTTGCTACTTGATGTAATTGATGCACTTAAAACAAGACAATCACTTGTCATTGGCTGCTAATGTGCAATAATGCACCCCGGGGGGCGAACGAGACTCATGCCCGTACACTTGGGACGTAGCATCTCATTATGTGTTTGCGGTGTGCCATCCCGCATCGTGAGGATGGTCCAGGTGATGCAATTCCATCACTCTTACCACACCTTGCCTTTGTCAATTTGTAAATGCACACTCCAGCGCTAGGAAACAACCATGTCTGCCATTCCTTTCATCTGCAGCCGGTCGTTTGAGATGCACGGATGTAATGTCTTGGAAGCCCTTTCAGGCTTCTGATGAGCGCTACTGAGATGAAATGAATCGTAAATTCATTTTACTAACTTCCTTATTAACGGTGCACTACCCGGTGCCTACCATCAGTAGATTAGTACGCGGTGGGTTCTTCTGACATGAAGTGCTGTTTCAATTTGGTGAAAAGCTCGCTGCTCCTTGACATACACGCGAAAGTGTAGGGGTAAGTGATAAGGAGAGAGCATAAAGCCATTGCTATTAGTGAAGTACCATTTGCTATTAGTAACAATTTGTAGTTCAGTTCAGAAAATAGATGGGTCCTAGCCTAGCCTCAACAGTATTCTCCCTGCGAAGGTTAAGTTAAATTACTGCCATAATTATTGTCAGTAGTTTCCCTCCTAGGTTATTTCGGATAATTTTCTCTCTACTGTACTACCTATACAATGCAAAAAAAAAAAACTAGCATCAGTAGTTGCTTTTACAAATTCCCGAGAATTTGAGATCAAAACAAACAAACGAGGAATTCAAATTAACCCAAAACAACTAAGTTTGATGTTTTTACTAGCGCCCTCTGTCAACAAAATCTTAAACCTTCATATTAGTGGAAAATAAAAACAGAATTTTGTACTAAATTTTCCAACAATTAACATACTTCCAAGAATATATGCTTTTGATCATGAAATTACACGCTATTTCATCTATTCGGGCTTACGAGCTTTCATCATAAATTGTACAAATAAGCGAAAAATGAACGTTCGGTCGCATAATGAGCAGATACTGCTTCATCCGGTGCGTACGGTCGGTTAGCAGCACTACCAGCAGATTAAGACACTACTTACGCTCGGACACTAAGCCCTCATTATCTATTTACAGTGCTGCCCGAGCAACCGGTGGTTCTGGATCGTTGGGGTCGCCATATCAATGGTACGAAACTAGGACCGAAAGAGGAAGGCGATGACGTCGTTATCACCTGCCGTGTTTCTGGTGGTAAGTTTACTCACACACACACACACACACACACACACCCTCAATTGCGCTCGTCTAAGCTCACATCTCACCGTAAGTCAGCACTGGCTCTTCAGACCCATCAGCTCGGGTGTCGCCGGTTTGTCATTAGCTGTCAAACCCCACGGTAAAGGCCCGGACACCCGGAAAGTTCCAGGTATGGACAATCCGGGTCGGGTGTTTTCAGCGAGCATTTCAAGGCGTCCTTTAAATCCATTAACACCATGCCACACTATGTGTGTGTGTGTCTCTCTTTAGCTCAGCACCTCGTCCCTAGCCATTTCCCAGCCATTAAGCAAATATCCGCCATTTCCCTTTACGTACAACGACGACATTCACCAGTCCGGGCGTCCTTTGTATCCGTCAAACCTCAATCAAGGGTCTCCACACCCGACCTCGTTTCAAGTTTGCCTTCCGTCCGCGATCCTTCCTCCAGCCGGATGTTCAGCAGGATTCTACCTGGGTCAGTGGTTGTGAGAGAAGAGGAGAAGAAAAAAACTCATAGAACCGTCACCATGTCATAATAGCCGCCTTAAGATGATTCGCTTTAGGAATAAAGCGAGCAAACATCATCTTGCATCTCTACCGTCCTCGACGTTGGACACGTGATGTATGCGCTCACTGTATCTCTGCATCTCGAGCTGCATCCTTTCCGCTTCCGTTTGCCAACATCCACCCGGAAGATGGCTAAAACCGTACTACAGTTCCATCCACTTAGGGATGGAACTTTTTATTTCAGTTTTTTTTTTTGTGTGTTGTTTTACTTTTCATCTCGTTGGATGCCAACCCTGGGTTACACCTTCGTCATGTTTCGTCTCTCAAACCGGAAGCTAACTGCTTGGTG